>JAQFZP010000080.1:0-68336 GCA_034695745.1 Geophilus truncorum | reverse complement strand
TACATATATTTGCTTACACAGCTAAAACTCCTAGTGGAAATTAGATTAAATTCTGAATGACCTAATGTTAATTAATTGGCCGTTGGTTGCAACTGATGATGTGTCGACATCAGAATGGCTATAATTTCATTAACAAACAAGTTGTGGCGTCATTCCGTTACCATTGCATTGATCAAACATATTACCAAGTTACCGAGGTGGCGTTTCTCAAGTCGACACAAGAGTTTTGCTGTTTTTTTTTTCTTATAAATATTTGCCTGTTTAATCGAATAAAAATGTGTGAAATTTAATTAAACAAGCAATTTGGATTAATCCGAAGTATAAAAACATCGACGTACAAGGCTTAAGTATTTTCACGTTGATTAAATTTTGCAATTAATAATTAGATTATAGAATTTATCTCCCCCCGCATATTTTTTTTTTGATTCGGCTTAACTGCATTGAAATATCAGCTAAATTTCAAATTTGTTTAGAAGAAAATCAACCAAAAACAAAATTTTATTTTTTCACTAAAAATATTATTGGAAAATATCCAATTTTTGTCTTCTGTTATGCGTAATTTTACGGCTCGTGGTCATGCAATTGGACATGGAGGAAGCGAGTCGGCGAGATGTTATTGATGTCTTGTGTAAATTACTCACAAGTCAGTTATGAAATATAAATTATAACCCTGTGTAAGTATGTGGTAATTTGATCGACCACAATAAAAATAAATAACGACTGCTTATAAAATATAAATAACGCAATAAGAGATCAATAGTCATTACAATTTGCACATACATACATAGAGTTTGTAATGATAACAATTTGCTCGCAGGTACCTTGGCATTTTGAACACTTTTCTTCAAAATATGAATCAAACAGCCAGTGGCTTCGAACGTTATTATTGCGGCGCCGCTGTTGACATAAAAGGAACGCTTCCTGACACGTGATATACGACATCTTCTGATCAGTGTGTGTGTGACAAGCAAACAACAAACTGACTGCTTTTGCTGTTTCATCTTGACAAAGTTGGACTTATTGTCGCCGTTTGACAGCTTCGAGGAAACGGTCGCCAAACTTTTATCACACGAAAGCAAAAAATCGTCATATTGATATTGACAGAACCACTTAACATCTTTGCCGAGAGGCAATTAGCGTTTAATCTTCTAGAACCACACGTTTGAGAGCACAATAAGCCTTTCCAGTCCTTAACAGCATTAAACTATATTTTCTTTTCCCATTAGGCGAATAAGCAAACTGAAAAGGGAGAAAGAAAGAAAGAAAGAAAGAATAGAAAGAGGGAGTTTGGGAAAGTTCATGCATCATTCAACCAAGTATTTTTTCCTCTTAACGCAAAAAA
This sequence comes from Geophilus truncorum, assembly GCA_034695745.1. Taxonomy (NCBI): domain Eukaryota; kingdom Metazoa; phylum Arthropoda; class Chilopoda; order Geophilomorpha; family Geophilidae; genus Geophilus; species Geophilus truncorum. Next base: position 66,994 of record JAQFZP010000080.1, on the reverse strand, counting down.
CTATCACTGAATTTTTCATGAAACAACGGGACCTTCTTCAAATAGACCTGCAGGTGGAGTTCATTGCGAACCCCTAGCAATTTAGACACAGACATGCGGAGTGCAGACGTCGAAATGTGAAATGACAAAATCATTGTTATACAGTAGTGGGTGGCGTATTGATCCGACCGGCGAGACAGTGGGATAACTTTAACTTGAAGGGGGAGGAATAAGATTGGGAATCCAGTTATAATCCAATATTTGTGCGAGATAAGATAAGAAAGCGTTTCACAGTCATCTCATTTAAATATATAATTTTCGCTATTGATTTTGGAGTCTGGGGAAATGGAAAGTTTTCTATAGACACAAGCTTGTGTTTTTATTCACGAGGTTTTATGGAGTACTAAACGCCTGGGTTTGAGTCGTAAATCTTGGAGAATAGATTGTCATTTACATTTTTGTATTGTGCATTAAAGGGACGTAAAAGTTGGTTATAAAAGATGCAAATATTGGGGAAAGTTGTTTTTCTTGATTTTGTGAGAAATGGGAAATGGACTTGAGCACGAAAACTGTAAAGGTTTAAGAAATCTCTACTGACTATGGTGGTATGGGTCTGATCTTATATAAGCTACTTATGTGCTTTTGAATGTACTTGGAAGAATGTGGGTGCCGAAAGTGCATTAAAAACTTCTATCAGGGTAAGCTTTAGTGTTAGATTTAAGAAAGAAATATCTCCATTTAGAAAAACAGGAGCAGTGTTTGGTTTTATTTCAGACAATATTTTTCACGCAACTAAGGCTTTAAGCTGGTGAAAAACTGGTGCTATAGATAACCTTACTACTTGTATCTTTCTCAAAACGGATATGACATCATTTCTCACTTGGGATTCTTATGATACTATTTTGTGGCTATGAGTAATGATTAAACTGCCGTGGTAACGACTAAAGACCTTGCAGAAATTTCTTAAATTTTGTAAGGAATTTGTAATCTTGAATACCGTATACTTTAAATTTAAATTCAAAGGTAATCTTTTGGCCCACAAAAACTGAAAACAATATTTCAAGAGTATGCGTTGATTTATTTATTACTTTGAAAGGTTTTATGACAAATGGTTCGCACATCGGTTACGACATTGCTACTATATTTTGTGTAACACTAATATTTTATATGCGAAATGACAATTGCTGTATCACAGTGCGTCAAGGCATATAAAATAAAATGTCACAAATCGTTTGTATAGTACACTGAATCAACTGAATCCATTGAAAATATGTCACATTTATTATAACGTTAGGTGCAGTAGCTTTTAGTCAAATTAACTTTGACTAGTAATGCACCTATGATCAGAGTATGAGAGGGCTTTCAGGTGCAGTTATTATTGGATAAAGTATACTTTTTCACTCTCATTACTTTAATTTTACCAGTTTTATTTGGGTGTGTGTGGTTTTTAAAGCCCAAATGTAAACTGACAGCGGAAACAAACACGAGAAAGATGCTGATGTAACGCTGGGATCAATTCCAACACATTTAGGTCAAAAGATTGTGTAGATTTAGCTGGGGATCTAAAGTGAATCTTAGTTGGCACTAACCTGGATCAATTTCCTTAAACTCATTACCTGCTGTTCTGTGATTGACTGATGACTGCAGTTATTTTTTTATATGTTGGCTCGAGTTACATTTATTATGATAAATTTTCAGTAATAAATAATTATCTCGCTTTTAACCTAAGCAAAAAACCGGGCGGAATGCGTCTTCTCGTAATTCCTAATGCACGAATTCATCGTGTAATTGCTGTCAAGAAGTTAATAAAAAGAAACTTATAAGAGAATGCTATCTTACGGACCAACGCCGAAGATTAATCTCATAGAAAAAGTAATAAATCCTGCTCTTTGAAGTTCTTTGTGTGTGTAATAAAGTGCTCCTTATCCTTAGTGGGGAAAGAACTCGTAGCTGCACAGTGATCCCAATATAGCAACAAACAGACATGATAACACCACACCATTCCATCAATCTCTTGAGCTGCTCTAAGAAGTGCAGTTAAGGAGACAATAAACAAATTGATTGTGTGATGAATAATATAATTGCTACTTTGTAGATATCACATGAGTAATTTTTGCATATTGCAACTAGCATCTATTGTGAAAAATTTCTATACCCCATTATTCTTTTAGTATTCATACAACATTTTAAATTTTTCTACAGTTTTCAATAGGTTTTACATGTGGGAATTTAAAGTTTCTATCAATTTCTGTGCAATATCGTAACTGCACAATACTACAGTATAAAATTTTAATATATTTTTACAGAGTGTTACTCAATGCAGTAATTTACAGGTAATAACTTGTAAGCATAGATTGCATGGGTTCCTACATCTATTCAAACATATTTATAGTATGATTCTATAGGATGTCCAGTAAGTCTGAACCAATGGACGTTACACTGCTTACGCTTTACTTCTTATTCTACTACAATTTACAGTGTAAATTTAAAGTGTCCCTTTTGATGCTTTATGTACTTTTTGACTGATCATAAAGTGTGTAGAAATACGTTGGACACATGTAACACACAATGTACGTAACAGTTGACATATGTCATCTAAACTTCATTGGTTTTAAGTGTACCAAACACCTTGTGAAGTAGGATACAATTAAGTAACGTGCAATGAAAGTTTAATGAATAACAGTATTGAAGCTACTTCTTAAAGATTAGCGGTACGGTACAACAGATATTTTCTACAGAAATTTATTGAAAATGTCTCAACTTGAAAGGGATGCCAGTAGAAATAATTCTGTGCTATAGATCTTATTAAATTTTCTGCAGAATCCTAGAATTTTTTCATAATGGTTGTTTTAATTGTTTGTTATTTTAAATTTTTATTTATTGCATCAAGAAAGTGCGAAAGAGCAAAGTGGTGCTTTTATAATTCAATTGAGTCATTCAACCTTAGTGCTCTTGAGTTTGGAACTGATTAGCTGAACCACTAACAGCCGGTTACGTCTTAATTGAAGTAATTAGTATCCCAAAATCCCTTCTTGCAGATGGCGAGAAACACTTTCAAGACATCTGTCGTTCTTATTGGCTAAACTTTCGAAGACATAATCTTTAACCACTTACTTTCTCAAGTTTTTTTTTAATTTAAGGACAGGATTTAAATGTTTATTGCAAACATTTGTCGTAAAAAAATTCAAGACTACTTGTTGAATGTTGATGTGACATCTCAAACAATGAGTTTTTAAGGATGAAGAAATCCCTACATTACATGAACTTTAACTTAAAAATAATCTTGAACGAATGGTGCTGTTAGGGGCTAGTAAAATGTAAGACACCACTTTGCAAATTTGCACTTATCAGTGGCAGTCGTTGAACCGTGTCTTCGGGTGTTTCGTTTTTCCTCTCTCTGCCTTTACTCTCATTGATGTAAAATACGGTGACTTTTACGTCACTTTGGAGCTTTGTCTGAGGAATTAATCGAAATTTTGTCTACCGCTAAGTTAAGCTTTAAGTACCGTACACTGCACAAACTGACCAGCCAGACATTAAAGCTGTATTTTCACTTTCGTATTTTTTTTTTTTTTTTTTTTTTACTATTGTCGGCATATTTTTTGGCGATTTTTTTTTAGAAAACTTTGACTTGGAAATGAAAAATGGCTACTTTTTGACCGGGGGGAGATTGAATTCGATTTTGTTCAGCCACTGTGGCCGAGTCAAGTGAATAGGTTAAAGATATTCGAAGTCAATTTTGGAGTTACTTTTTTCCTCTCTTCCCGAATCACATCATTGGAAATGTTTTGGATCTAAGCCAGAATGGAAAGGCGGATATGTGGGCCATGTTACAGGTCTGATGGGATTGAGGGTGATTAGTGGAATGGCAGTTAATAAGTAACTCACTTCTTTTATCTCACTTCAGGCTAAAGGAAGTAATTTTTTTTTACCTTTCTTCTTGGTAAACTTTGTTAATTTTTATTAATATCATTAATGAAATGAGTGATAATTATTATTTCAATTTATCTTTCTTATCTGAAAATAAATTTAAGAAAACAAAGAACAGAAAGGAAGAGGTTGTATTCACTGCAACACAGGGATTTTGAGCTGCAAGTCAGTTTGAGAACCTTTAATTGATTACTGGTCTCCTGTGTAAAAAGGAGAAATCTCTTCTAACACACAATAGAGTCCTACAAAGATAGTTGAAATTGTTCTTTAAGGTGGTTTGGTCTGGGTGAACTGATTGGGAAACTCTTGAAGAAAAGTGCTAAATAGACATAAGATAAAGATAGGAAAGTGTGCACTAGTAGAGATAGCAAACTTTTCTTAGAAAAGTTTAATGTTACAGCCAATAAATATTCAATGCTAGTTCTGCAAAACAAATTTACAAGTTGAACTGCTAGTAAGTTATATGTAAGTCAGTATGTACTGGAGTTTATCCCTGGATAAAACAAACCTATAACTTATTTAAAGAATAAAAGCACTTTGAAAACAGTTTTGATATGTAGCATGTGCACAACAAAAAAAATAATTTTTTTTTATGTTAATTCAAGCCTTAAGCACAACATTTTCTTCTGGGATTAGACTCATACCTGAGTGTACATAAATGTATAGATGCAGTTTTTGTTTTAGATTTATTTCTTTGCTTTGTCTGAATTATTTAGTGCTATTTCAGTAAGTAAGCAGAAGCATATATGCTGAAAATTGCTGTCATTTATTTCTGAATTTGTTTTGGCACAAATCCAAATTGTAAATAAGAGAGAGCTCATAAGAAGTCGATTCAATTGAAAATTGGAAATTTCTGAGAAATTGTGCGACAATGAAAGCTAATAGTTTTTTTTCCCCCTTTGCAATATAACAATAGAGTGATGATGAGTCAAAAAAGGGAAAAAATGAGTCTATCTTTGTAGATCTGCACGATTCTCTTTTACAGCAGTCATAATTCTGCGAATCGGTTATTCAGTCTTCTTTTCAGTCGTTTTTATGTATTTTCTTTCTTGGCAAAAGTGGGTTTAAGATGATGAAACCTGTGAACATTTCCAAAGTTAAAGGGGATGTCGATTTCGTAGTTCATTAATAATTTTATAACAGAACAAATAAAAAGTTTTAATTCTTTTTTTTTTAACGATGTTGGGTGAACTAACAACCTGGGGTTGATAAATTATTTAACAAATCTCTTAGAAAATTGCTTTAAACCTACCGTGACTTTATTTTTAAAGTTTCTCTAGAGTGCCATGTAAGATAAATTACATTTTTTAGTTATGCCACTTGGGATATCATATAGCTTTCCAAAATTTAATATGAAAAAATAAATGGCAGTTGCACAGCTTTAACCACTTTTTCCCTCTCAAAGACAAGAGAAAAAGAAACTGTTCATCTCATTTTTTTCTGGCATTGCTAAAAGAAGATTACTTGCTTCAGGTAAGGCCATCTATTTCGGATATACCATAATCTATCTTCAGTCTGAAAAAGTAATGTTTATGACAATCTGTTGTTGTTTATTTCTTGGGTGTTTTCTTCATTGAGTGTGGAACGAATAAATAAAGCAACAGCTGTTAAACCAATACTAAGTATCGATAAAAACCGGCAATTAGGTAATGAGGTTACCCGGGAATTAGTGAGTATATACTTAACTCAAGTTTCTTCTATCAAACTATTTAGTCCAAGCCGTGTTTGATGAAAATTGCACACAGCGTGGAAAACGTGGCGTGTTCTTGATCACAGGATTGAGCACGATTTTGTAATTTAAATTTAAAATTCAATTTGTTTGAATAAATTTATAGAGAAATAAATTGGTTTTTTTTTTTTTTGAAATATTTATTTCATTTATTTCTCCTTGAGTCTAAGCTAACTTAGGATATTATTCATTTTGGTATACAGCTGATAAGACGGTCTGATCTTCTTATATGTTATGTTTCTAACGTCATTCATCATTCTTTACAGGCCAGGTTTTATAACGAGAAAAAAATTAAGTGTCACTTTGATAGCACAATATGAATGACAGCTTGTTAAACAAAATTTTAATATTTTACAAATTATAATTTATGAATTTTTTAGAAATCAGTGTAGTTTAAAGAATAATTGATTAAATGAGGAACAGTTTTTACAAAATATAAATATTTATATGTAGTTAGCAGTGTAGTTCTTGATATCAGCACTAGAACTGCAAAGAACTTTTAGAAAATGCTTTGTTGTCTGTTCTTGGAAGAAGAATTTAAGGTTTTTCAACTCTTATCTATTTTGATAAAAATGTGTTTAGTAGTTGAAAAGAACTGGAAATTGCTCTAAAATAAAGCGACAGCAATCTGAATATTTTCCTTCGGGACGCTAATGACTACAAAGACATTATTCGACTGCATAAAACAGTCGGATATCTTTTATGGTACGTGGAAGAACGCTGAAATTGCAAACTACAAGGTCACGCAAGAATTAATATCTTTTCTTTATTAGACTTCTTTTTTTTTGTTTTCTTATACTTTTTGTTTTATTGTCATGCAGACAATAAAATGGAAAATAATTGGACCATGACAGAAAATGCCCTAAACCGCGTCTTTTTTGTGAAAGAGGTACAGACTATTGATTAAATGAAAGAAAAAAAATAAAATAAGGAACACTATACCACAAGAGTCATTAGGACACGATTCTGCAATATGATGGTTGTTTATGGCGTGTAATTTAATACTAAGTAGAGTATTTCCTGTTGCTTGTCGCCAATTTAGTTATTTCTTGAGTAAAACTATAGAAATAACAAGAAATAATTTTCTTGTCTGTCTGTCTGTCTGTCTGTCTGTCTGTCTTTTCTTTTTTTTTTTTTGAAGTTTATATACAACGTAAAGTCTGCCGACAAATTGCAGATCTCGATAGAATCAACTTGTCTTACTTGTGCTTGTATTCTAGAAGTCAATTTATACGCCAAGTCTGTTTACAGCTTCGACTGCACACAAATTTGGAAAAGTATTTCGGGAGATATCACAGCACTCTGTTATACGCACTAAAAATGCAAACGAATTACGAATTCTATTACCGTAATTTTGTTTTTTAGTTAATTATTTATTATTTATGTAATATAATTAGCCAGAAGAGCAGTAAAAATCACATTTATTTTGAGAGAAAACATTCATTCTTTGTTTTTAATTAAGTTTTCTTATTAAATTCCTCGTTTCGTCTTTCAGTGAGTTTTTTGTAAGTAACTTACGGTACTAAAAAGAGCGCGGCGATGAGTTGTACAGCAATTAATTAAGCTATAGTATCTTTTATCTAATGAAATTAAGAAAGTCAAATTAACCAGATCTACTCCTTGTGGGCTTTTGTTTTTACAACCATGAACTGTAATATAAAAGGGAAATTATTATCAGACTTAATTTGAAAAAGAAACGTTGGATGTTAAGTCGAGTGAAAAAGTAAATTTTGTATGGTTTTGGGGAAAAATAGGTTGAAGTAAAATGATTGGCATGCTCAGCTCAAATTGCCAATACACGATCGTATGACTAAAGATCTATTTTGAAACAGTAGACGTGATTTGATATTGGCGGTGCGTAGAATACAAACAACGAGGATACATGGCGAGCTTGCTTTCGAGATTGATAAGTTAATTGCAATTGGGATTATGTTTTTCCACTACAAATTGCAGTACTTGAGCTGAATAGAAAGTGTAATATCCTGACACACCACTTGACATTTTATTCCACATTTTATTGCAACGTAATCTAAGAGAAAATCATTTATGATGCATGAGTAGGGAAAAACTTGTTTACGATTGAATTTTGCATTTGATTTTAAATAGAACGATGTAAATTATATTTAAAACTGAAATTTATATTATAACTATTCTTTACTAACTAGATCAGATTTTATTGTACTTTAAAGGTGATTTTCATAAATAAATAATGCATGACTTAACATCTTTAGGTAGTTAGATATCGTACTTTAAACTTTATGTACAAGTACATGTACTTATTACGTGCAACTGCTAGTTTCTACTTGAGAAGTGACTTTTTTACTGCATTATTTACAAAAGTAAAAAAGTTTTATGCATTTCATACCAATTGAGGTAGAACATTAGAATAAGTAAATACACTTGAAACAAAGGGTAGCATTGGTTTCTTAAGAGGTACCTAAAAGAGTTTTTAAAGATTAAGTTATAATGTTTACTTACGTTATGTCTAACATCAATATTTATTGTTTTTTGGAAACAATTTTTTTATTATTGCTAAATGACATTACCTTTATTCGACCTTCACATGTTTTGAGGAGATCCTCAAAGATTTATTTTGGTCATTACGAACTGCACCACGATTACTGGTAACTTGGGAGACTTAACTAGGCTTAATGGCGAACAAGTGACGTACTGCATCTACGCAATTGTTTTTGTTTTGATTTTATTTCGAAAACATACACACGTTGGCAAATTTTTTTTTTTTTTTTTTTTTTTTTTTTTTTTTTTAATAGAAAACTTTAATCTGATTCAAGACATCAGAGCTGTTGAATTTTCAGCTTAGGAATATGTTAACAGTTAGCACTATCTTAAGCTCTGCAGGGGTTCTGAACTCAGCGTACAAAAGAAAAAGATGTCGATAAAGCATTGTTGATTGTAGCACGTAGCATTTGCAGCGACAAGCGTGTTGCTCATAAAAGACATTTGTGTGTCGGTAAAGAAATACTTTTATAGTTGCTTTTATCTTCGAGTAGATGGCAAGAACAACAATTTTTTTTCACTTTTCTATAAGATTTAGTTGGGGTTTGCGATTTCGAGTTTAATATTTTTTTATAACTATTTTATTGTTTGGTGTTCATTTTTTTTTTCGCGGCTCAATATGTCGGCACATTGAATTCTGTAGGGGAATATTTGTAAAATGTTTGAAGGAAAGGAAGTTATTGTAACCGATCTGTTACCCAGCTTTACAAATGAGTCTCTAGAGTTAGCTAGATGGAGAAATGAATCCGCAGAGATTATGGAGGAAGAGTTTTGAGTTGTAATAAAAATTCAGGATACGGCTGATTGTAATTTCTGGTTTTACAGTTGGGGGCGTTCTATTTTTTCTTTGAAGTTGAATGAAAACACCACAAAATTGTTTTTTAATATATTTTGCTCCCAGATGAGGTGATAAACATCCGTTTTTTGATGATTTTGCTCTAGAGATGGCTTGATTTAATAAAGCCTATTAGGAAATAAATTGCAGTTGGCATGTTTTTTACGAACGAGACTTCAAAACACTTAAATTAATTAATTTTTTATAAGATTTTAATTTTAAAATTAAAAAAGTTTTATCAGAATATTAAATTTGTTTAAAGAAAATTAATATATTTTTTTAATATAAAAAATATATCAAAATACGTCAAAATTTTAATCAAAAAATGAGAATTGATATTTCACTACGATCAATAATATTTTATAAGCTTGGAAATGGGATATGTCGTTGATATTAGTTATCTCAGCCTGAGGGTTCGGAAAAAATTTCAATTTCCAAAATTTTCAATTCAATATACATGTATTTATATAATAGCAAAAAGATAGTTATTTGAAAGCCATGTTTTATTGCCGACTCGAGGTTTGATGACGGTTTTCATTTCAAAGCAACTCGTGAAGCAGAATTTAACTTTATACGGTAACTGCTTAAAGTTGTCAAGGAAAGTAATAAAGCAATAAAATTACGAAACACAAAGGAATATCGCTGATTACCTTCGTGTTTGGTCATGATTGCTACATGTTGCGACACCTGAACAAAAAACTAGTCTCTGTGATCCTTTTGGGTGGAAATATCAAATGGTCATTTGTGACATTTTTGGTCATTTGCAGCCGTTCGTGACGTCCATTAAGAGCCCCAGCTGAGTACGAAAAAGAAACGCCAAAGGCTATTTCCACTTATAGCTTTTTTTTTTTTTGGATCAAACTTGTGATAGCAAACCTAAATTGAAGTCGATTAGTCGGATAACGGCTTTACTAAATGTCTTATTTATGCTAATACTTAAAGATTTAACTAAATTTCAAATGCCTTAGGGTGTTGAGATAAACGAAATTTTTGATTCCCTCAGTATTCAGTAAACCTTGTTGATGACAACTGAGTCAATGGACTGTGTCGGAGCCTTGTCAGTGATAAACAAGCTAAGGAAGGAATATCGACCGTTTGTAAAGCCTATTCAATGGAAATGGGCGCCGAGTTGAGGGGATTCGAACTGTCAGACAAAAGAGGGTTTTCGGTCTTTTAAAAATATTTAATTACGTAGACGTGAATGTGATTCATCTTTTTCCCCCTCGATTGCCCATCTAACACTTGAGCCTCGGTTTGGTTGTGATGGGATGGGTCGATAGATGGTGCAGGTGACTGAGTGAGAGGAAAAACTCATCTTAGATGATGAGTCATCTAAAACTGCTAAATGGTACGAACTGGCCATTGTATGTATTAACGAGCAGCTGATGAACATAAATGAAAGTGAAGAGAGTGAAACATTTTCAGGTTTGAAACGTAATGGGAGTAAAGCAGTGTTGTTATTAGCTGCGACCGTGGAATTTTTCATTCTTAAGTGGTGATTAGTTGATTACTATATATTGTGGCGAAACGTGCACTGACAAATTGGAAAATGATGTAGCAACCTGTGCAATAATTATTGGGATTATTGAAAACTTTGTCAAATTTAGTTACTGTGACTTAGAAATTAATTGACCATATGTTTGCTTAAGGTATACTTGTCAATGTAAATTGTCAAGCAATTACACGTTATTAAAGATTCGAAACAAAACAGATTAATGAATTATGCATTTTCTGCTTCCGAGCAATTTGGTGCTAATTAAAACCACTCTTATTAAATATTTCCAGTACATTATTTCCATCATTAGCAATGTGTTAAACTAATTTCATGGCATGGTTCAAGAATTAATTCCACTTACAAAAGACCAAAATAAAGTTTAAAGTTACATCTGTGATTGCAACTCATTAGTTTTATTGAAAGCAAAATTATGACATGGTTTTTTTCTCGAAGTTATCAGAAAAATAATATATACAGTATATTAAACCTTTATGATGGAAAAATATCTTGAGAAATCGAAAGTTTTATTTTCCAAGTTGTTTACTATTTATTACGATTGTTGGTTCGATTAAAGTGAGCACTTTTTCTTGTTTCGAAGAGATAAAACTAAACCAGATGTTGTATACACTTTGAAACTTCACCACGCTAGCGGGTGGCCGCTGTTTGTGTATCTAATATTACTGTGTCTGGTTCGTCTTTAACTGCGAGTTTTAGTAGCTGTTTGACGACTTGCATATGAAGTTTACGTAATTAAGTTGCTTGCTGGTATTTGAATTTCAGTCACGAGGTTCGTTTGTGAGATCATGTAATTTCCTCTCCGTTGCTTCTTACAATTATTCACGAAACCTCTTGTTTTGTATCAAACGTTGTTTAATGAGGAATGATGGTTTTCCAGTTTATTACTAAGTTAATGGGTGGCAAATGATAGATGTTGCATCGTGAGCTTCATGCGGTGCTGCTAAAAGTTTCGGATAGCTATAAATATCAGTGTAAATCTGATGCGATTCCTGTTGTCGGATTTATTGGCGATCACGATTTTTTTTACTTTCCTCTTGTGATAAAGAAATTATGGCAAAAGGACGAAAAGATTTTTTTTCTTGTTGTTGTTATTCTGTTTTCCTAGATTATCACTTCACTAAAGATGTAGTTTATTGTCAAAGTTTTATAATGTTAACGTTACATCTTTTTCTAAGAATGAGTAATTTTTTTTTAACAATTTAGAATTCAATTTTATGTCTTTTTATTATGGACAGCGTCGTCAGACATGAAAGGGGGACTTATTGGAGAACTAATCTGTGGTTTTCATTTCTCTTCACAGCTGTCTTCTGAGGTAAGGTTAAATTTTCTCCACCCTGGATTTTATGGTCGAAATAAGAAACATGGTTGAGTTGTAAGGTGCTTTGCTTGATGGTTCTTTTTTACTCTTTTTCAGAAGTTATATTAGTTTTCTAACAAAAGAAAAATGAAAATTAACTTTTTTTTTACCATATATAAAAAAAAGGAAAAAGTTAAAATATTTATTGGAGATCACTTTTTAGTGTTATAATGCTTGGGTTTTCTTCTATTTTTTTTTTTAGTATTTTTAAAAATATTTTTTATGAATAAAAGATTTTAATTTTATAAAAACAAGAATTTCTGCGGTGAATTTTTCATCATATACATTGTCTCATGTGTGAATATTGTATGTCATAAAGTGTGAAGTTAGGTGAAATGAAACTCAACAGTGGGAGTGGGAATTTCTTTTTGGTCCTACATTTCTAGCTTATACATTATTCAATTTTATACTACTGCGTTACACATGCAGCTTAAAATATCCGACTTTTCGTTGTTGGATCAAATATGACAGGTTTCTTTTTTTTTTTTTTTCTTCTTCTTTCTTCTTTTTTTTTTTTATTACAGTAATTGAGTGTATTTATTGGTTTTGACAATTTTTCTGCTTGAAACGCTTTTAAAATTCTTATTTTAAACATATGATAACTTAATTTTACCACCACTTAGACTTACTTTTTTGCATTAAGATACTACGAATTTAGCTGTTCCATCATTTTCTTTTTATTAATTTCAAAAAGGCAACTACTTTAAGTTTTAATTATTTTGATTGTAATTTTTTTTACAGAAATTTTACATTTATTTTAATTTTGCAATACGGTACCTAATTACTTTTCTAATTTAACAATAGAATGAGCTGAATTTAATGAGCATTTTATGCAGAGAAAATTGCTTTCACTGGTTATTTTTTAAAACCGTATAATATTTCGTAAAGTATTAAAATGTTATGTGATACTGCAAACTTATCTCGCAAAGCATGGAACTTTAACGTTACCTCATTCTTAACGAATCGCCATATCTTTTGAAAACTACACGCTGACATTTTTGAGACCAAGAGAAAATATATTATAATTTCAGTTTTTATAAAAAAAAAAAATTTTTTATGACAATTAGGTGCGCAATTATCAGTACAACGTCTTACTTGATATTTTTGTTACTTTATGTGAAGTTGCCATTCATATTTTCCACTTAAAGACATAATACGAGCGAAGTTTGTCGAGTGTGAAAACCAATGACTAAGAAACATTGAAGAGGAGGAGAAGCAGAAACCAATTGAATCACTAGAGCGAGATCAATTTTTCCCTTGTTGTTAGACCCCTTTTCTTATATTTTTCTTGAAGTCGTAAAAAAAAGCCTTATCCAAGCAAAATTTAAAGTATCCAGCAGTTGCAGCTGCTTCTGCGACACGAAAGTCCTACGTTAATTTGAAGACATTTTGCGAACAAAGGTCGAATTCTGATCAGATTGGAGATGAAATGAATGCAAATTGGATATGTACGGGATAAAATGCAGGGAAAATGGAAAAATTGTGGAAAAAGTTGGTTTTCATGTCATCTTATTTCTTTAATCTGCAATGGGCCTAGAATAAGTTATTTGGGCCGAAATTGATCACTTCCACGCGGTCAGTTTTTATTGGGTAATTACGTTTAAGTGTGTGTGGACCTTAAACTTTCAAGTTCGTGATTAAGTAGAAAGCGTTTTCTTATCCACAAGTAAAGTCCTCACTGCTAAAAAAAAAAAAAAAAAAAAAAAAAAAAAAAAAAAAAAACATTCAGAAAGCATTGCGAATTGGAAAATTAGAATTTATTGCTAAATTTATGTTTAAAATTAAAATTTCATCGTTCATTTTAAATTCATTTTAAATTGTTTTTGTCGTTTGAAACTTTATCCGAGGATTGGGAATTAAAAAAAAAAAAAATCTGCCGTTAGTGCTCTTTTCAAGTAGAAAAAATATCCCAGGAAACGTTAAAAACAAAATTAAAAAAAAAAAAAAATAATATTTCCGTAGGTTTAATCCTCATTTCAACATTCTAAAAGTACCGGTACTGACTTGTGAACAATTAAATTTGTACTTTTACGGTATTTAAGCGATCAAATAAAACTTGTAATTTATTTATCCATAGACTGCACTTCACTTGTTTAAATAAATAATCCAATTGGATTGAAACCATTTTAGTGAGTGAGATTTTTTTATTCGCCATGTTACCTGAAAAGTACAAACCCGTAAGCGAAAAGTGCGTTTTATTTTTTTACTTGATACATGGGAAGTCATTAAAGATAGAACAATTTTACAAAATACATGAGTTAATGCGTTTTCGTTTAGTCTCGTGTAGAGATAAAGCTTTGTTTGTGAGTTAGGAAAAGAGAGTGTAAGCAGATTTAAAAAATTTATTTGTTTTGATCTTATGCAGAATTCGTTTGCCTTAAAATCAATATTGCTCTCTCAAAACATCACATGTATTGTTTGCCTTAAATTCATTTTACAAGTAAAATATTAAAAAAACAGAAACATTAATTTAATCTTGGAAGTCATAGAAGTTACGCTTAACAAAATGAAGAAAAGAATGAACCTCATAAAGCTATTTTGAAGAATTTAAAATGCACAGAAATGTGAAAGGTGAAAAAAAAAGAGTCATAACTGTAAATAAACCCAGCGTTTCAGCGCAGACAATTACGGATTACAGTTTTAGACAACACAAAACACTGCAATGAATCTTCATTATGGAAAACTGCACTTTTAGCTTTAATACACAGTTGCACAAACATGATTTTTTTCTTCCTTCTTACCCAGACAAATGAAGAAACTCGTAAAGATGTCTCGTAAATTAACTTTATGGAGATTTTAAATCAAAATCAGTATATTAAACCAGTTTTACGATTTTCTTTTTTGCATGAAATATGAACTCTTGATGTTCACACTTCATTTTCTTTGAACGGTAATTGCATCGCATTGATGAATGGAGAGGCAACTAATTAAATAGCTTAAAGTGAAAAAAAAGAAGAAATGTGCTTCATTTGGCCCGTATTGATTTATAGGTTCGTCTTGCCCGCAGTGAAGATATAATTGGATTGAAAGGAATGACACCGCGGTAACCTTAAGAAATAATTTATGCATTGATTAAACAGTGATATTAATTAATGCGAGTCAGTGCAATTAGATTAAGAAGTCGTAGTAAACAAGTTAAAATGTTTAGTGTTTCGAAGCATTGATTGTCACGTTTTTTAATAACGAAAATGGCAAGTTTTCAGATATCGAAGCACTCATTTTCTTTATTATTGCGCACACAATTACTAAGACAGTCATAAATCATTCTTGTTTATGCAACTGCCATTTATTTTCTATTACATGATTTATGACTAACGACTCGAATGAGCGAATTTCTTTTATAAACTCTGATTTATTCAAGCGTATAAAGTGGTTGATTTTTTTCTAATTTGATTTTTTTGCCGTAATTACCGTATTTCCCAAATGTGAAAAAAAAAATAGTTTCTTCATTGCTTGGGACCTTGAAAACTTTTTCTATTGACACTTGGAAAATGCTTAAAAAAATGACATCAAATTTATCATAATCTGTGATTTTCGCAGAAGTGGCTAATATTTACATGAATCGATCTATCTTTTACCCCAAAACCCCTGCTCTTGACGGGTATTGACACTCCTGTACTTCCAGAATGAATGTCATAAACGGACGTCACTATGGCTTGAATTCTAAGTAGTCATCATCGATCTTTTTCTTTACACAAAATTCGTTTGATGTGTGTTTTTAGTTGACACGCGATATATTTCAAACGGAATAACAAGCATATCAAAACAAACTTAGGCGTTTCTGGCTTCGAGGTACCGACCAGGTATTTTGAATTGTAAATATTTTCAGCAGATGGGGAATTGAAAACAATTTTTTATACTCGTAGTACATGAAAGGCTAGAACTTCTATCGACTTTTTCCTCTGTTCTGGATTTTCGTTTTCTTCAGTGGGAGTCAGATTTCTATTCAATTTTTGACAGAGCAAAGATATAACCTAACATCTCTAACGAGATCAAAACTTAGAATGAATTGTAGTCTCATCAGCTGTCACATTTTTATTAAGTCTTTGTGGAAAACAGCTTAAATTCAATCTCCTACGGCACATTTCAAAGTGGAAATGAATAATTTACGTATAACCTTATCTGGTTTCACAAAATTTTTGACAGTTTAAAGCGAAACGCATGTTGCTAGGTGTTTGGGTTTTGTTTGTGGTTGTTTCACTTTTGAAAACAAGTAATGAAGCTTTTGTGTATTGGTGTGTGAATATTTGGCTGCTTTAATCCACGAAAAACAAAAGAAGGGAAGCTTGCTTATTGATTCGACGACTGCGCAATGTGACTTGTCACTTGGATGTGCCACTTTGATATCATTACTTTTTTTTTTCCTAATGTCTTTTTCAAAAACGTAATAAAAAGTTACTTTCCTTCAAATGAAGTTGAATTTATAAAAATTCTTTTCTAAAGCTGACGTTTCTTTTGTGAATATTCTATTATGACTTTCTTCTTAAAAGTTGATTGGACAAGGGGATATAAATATCGATCCACACGTGACAGAAAAATGAAAGCAAGACTTAGAATGAATTGTGGAAGTTGTTGTTTAATTACGGTACATGAATGAAAGGCGTTGAATTCCAATAGTAACTTTTGATGACATAAGCTTAGTTATGATTATGACTTTGACATTTGACAGAAGTAATGCAGGAAAGCTACCCCATACGATTTTCAGTAGCAGTTAAGGCCCGACTTTCGTTGTTTTCTTCGTTCGTGTTTACGTTGCTACGCTCTGCTTTGCTATTGCATTACTCTGAAATGCCGTTCTTATAATGTAATATTTCAGTAAAAATACAACTGAAAGATAAAACGCCTACATACTGTACGTCAGCAAAATTGCATTTTTTCGAAGAATGCTCCTGCGCAAAACTACACAAAAAATATAAACTAATAATAATTTGATGATGGACTTTTTTCAGTCGGAAACTTTTTCTCAATAAAAATACATTTTTGTTTTTTATATTTTCGAAATAAACAAAAACTAAATCGCTGTGCTACAGTATACTCAAGCTCAGTCGATTCCTTTTAACTTAATTTTTTTTTCTTTTACTGTAATGAAACGACTGAGACAACAAAGTACCAATCATGTGAAATGAAAATGAAACATATGGTTCACATCCGTTTCTTCTAAAATAAGGATTTGAAGTGACAAGAAAAAAACCACATCTGGATTTTTTTTTTTGGGGGGGGGGGGGGTAAAAGCAATTTAAGTGAATAACATACATGCAGGTCTGTTGCTATTTAGTTTAGTATTGACTTTTCCATTTCCTTTTTCTACATTTCACAGCTGTCAACACACAAATGGAATCTGTTGCTTAAATAGTGTAATTCAAGGATTTATCTCGTTTTCATTGTCGTGCATTAGCTCGAGGGCGTTGTAAACCACGCACTGTTTAGTTTTAATGTTACAACGGTATTTCGCGGTTATGGCGGTCAATCCAACTTTGTTTTGACAAGACATCTACTACATCTACTTGAGGCCAGTTCTCGTCGTTAACCCCTGTTTCAGCCCACACTTATTTGGTGGAGCATGCAATTTCTTGGCACGTGAACCGATCCTTACTTTAAGCCGTGGAGATCGATAAGGAGACGTACAAAAGGATCAATGAAAGCAGGATTTAAATTTAAGGACCAATGGACAGGTGCTGGGTTAGAGGATAACTTTTTTCAATTGAAAACGCAAGATGGGCTGGATTTTGTTTATTGTGGGTATCGAGAAGAATACGTTGAATATTTATTATGAGCATTCAGCCACATCATGTGACTTGAAAATTTTGTTATCAACTGGTGACCAATTAAACTAACGAAGGAGGATAGATTTTTACCAGGTTTCATCACTAACTTTCACATTTTTTTTGAATATTTAGATTTAATGAGTTCTCTAGTGTTTTTCGTCTTACGGTAAATTACATAAAAAAAAAGTAAAGTACCGTAACAATATTTTAGGTGCGATAATAACCTTTCCTGGTCAACTTGAAATTTTGGCATCAACTAATTCTAAGTTTCAAATTGACCAGGAAAGATTATTGATGTACCTACTTAAAACGTTGTTACTCTGCTGAAATGTCTGTTTAGCTGATTCAAGTAGAAAAACACTAAAGAGAACTCATTTTACAATGCATGTAAATTTAAATATTCAAAAAAAGTGAAATTTAATGGAAAACTTGGTAAAAATCCATTGTTCTTTTATTAGTTCATTTTCTTGATACTTGAGGGCGCTCAAGATTTTAAAACCCTTTATGTGCTCGAAATGTAGCGAAAAATTGACTTATAACCCGTAGTATTACAAATAAATTATAAAGTGTATGTTAAATATGAGTTTAGCAATGAATTGTATACCGTAAGTTGTGTTTACGCGAAGTCTCTAATTTGTCGTTTGAAGTTGTTTTTACATTTTTGTTACTTTGATGTTAGGAATATGGTTTGTTTACGCAGGAGTAATTGGATTTTTTTGGGTTTTGAGTGCGCATGATGTGGAAGAAATTCATTTTACTGTACTTTAATATAAAAAGTTGTTTGTTGTTTGTTTTTTAAACTGGTGGATTTGATTTTGTATGCTAATGCAATTTTAATGAAATCTGGAGAGAAAAATATTGCAGAGTCAAAAATCGATCAAAAATCTCACATTTTTTTTTTTTTTTTTTTTAGATCAAATGCAAAAAAATATTAATTTGCCATTTACGTTTTCGAGGTTGAGTAACTCGCCGTTAGATGCCATCACAAACTTTCAAGTTTATTACATTTTTGATAAATTTATTTTTTTCTAACACATTTATTTTATTTTAATTATCTGTTTTCTTGAAAACTACCGTATCTGCCTTTAATGTTGGTTTTAAACAGTATAATGCTGAATTAACCTGCCCATTTTTTCTTGCTTGCTATTGAAACACTTGGAAGGTCAAAAGTACGGTACATACCAGTACTTTTGGTAAGGCGTATAATGAAACCTCTTAACTTTAAATAATTAAAGAAAGGGATAATTTGTAGACAAAAATTTAATCATGATATGATATTAAATTTCTATCGTGGTAAGAGCACTTCACGTGTTGTTGTAAAAATATTAGATAAATGATCAATAAATCACTTGACTTTTTTTTTTTTTTTTTTATTTAGTCAAGAAGTAAACAAACAAATTGAACAATTACTAATACAAATAACAACGTGGGTAGCACGGAAGGAAGCCATCTGACATTATTTATTTTGAGCAAGATTTATTTTTTCTTTTAATCTCTTGAACCGTGCAAATGTCAATCGACTTCCCCATGAGAAAATTACGACTTCACAGAGCTCATTAAAATTTAACACGAAAATAAGTGTTGGCTTTGATAAATTCCCTCCAGATGGCCTCACAATCTAAGAGTATCAGTAAATAATTAATTTTAAAAGATTGGCTAGCAAATGAATGTATATCCGATTAACTTCAGATAATTTAATGTTTTTCTGTATAAACGTTTTATTTATTAAGTGGCTTTTAATATTCTCTTTCGTTTTTCTCATAATTGCTCTTCGGGATTCGTAAGCTATGATAATAACATATCGTCTGACAACTGAGGCCACCTGGTGATTATATATGAACACAACTTATTCTAGTTTTAGCTCCAGATGGCAGCCTGGAACTAAAGACGCATTACAATTTTATATTTGTTAATCTGGAACTTAGAATAGATCTGCATTATGTTTGTGAGATGCATTTTATTATGGTAATTTAGCTATTTATAAATGCAATTATTATGATTATACTGAAATTATGCAATGTTTTTCTAAGACAGTCACTAATGACAGTCTTTCTTATTGTTATCAACACTCGAGTTATTTTTATTCAGCAATTTGTCATCTTTATTCCTCAATTGCTGACCTTGAAAGAATTGTTTTTCAAAATAAGTTTATTAATGCGTTGGGATACACTTAAACCATTACGAAGAAATAAAGTGAAAGAAAGAAAGAAAGAAAGAGAAAAAGAAACACTATTTCCTGTTTCCTATAGTTAATGTACAAGTTTCATTTATAGCTTTTGCTATTTCACTTCTCTGGATTTCCCAGGTTTTATTGTTAATGCTGAAAGTGGATATGGGCTTATTATAGTAATTTACGTGACATGAATTAAAATTATTAGGGAAATCCTGTAAGAGAATTTATCACGTGTCATGACAAAACATTGGGCTCTAGACCAATGTAGGAAGACAATAAAAAAATTAAAATAGAAATAGAAATAAAAATAATTACAAAACAATTAAAATATTTTTTTAAAAAGTGGAAAAACCTTAATTGAATGAAACAAATTAAAATCTCATACATCACACCTTATCGGGTTTAAAGTAAAATCATTACTCATTAGTTTTAAACGTATTTTTATTTCTTATAAAAATTTTATCTCACTCTGAAAAAACCCATTATTTGTTTACAACCAATTAACGCCACCTGTCTACTTGTTGCCGTCCTAAAAATTCGATAACAAATCGATTTTTGGAAATTACTGTTAAATTAGGACTTTTACTCAAGTTTTCCCCTAAGTAATATTGGATTTCCAATTTTTAAGCATAAATGATCCAACTGACAGTGAGAACAATTAACAACACATAAAACGGTAGAAGCGAATTTTGTTATTAAACTCAAGGTTAGCAACAGTAAAAAAAATTTTCCAGTTTTGTATTATTAATGTTCGAGGTTAATATGGTCCAACGACCCTTTTTCGATCGCATGCTTTGAAACTAAACTTAAGACATATCTGTGGAGCGATTTTATTTGCAATAAAAATACGTCGTTGGCCTGAAATGTGCAATAAATTGGCACTATGTCATCTTGTGTTTGTAATGAGAGCTGCGTGATTAACCCCGCACCTCGCTATAGCGCTACAGTAACCCGCCCATTTCATTTCATTCATTCTGACGAAATGAACGAGTTGGTCCATTTTATTCGGGAGGGTGGCGAAGACTCGAGAGAATGGAAACATTGACGAATTTGCCACAATTGGCGTGTTTGCGTGAGGCGACTTCGCCACGAGTTTTGCGGAGCTATGGAGTCATCACGTGGTCGACTCCAAGGACCTATCTGACTGGCAGAGATGGCAGACAGTCAGATTGGAATGCGCCTGCGCACATTTGCGTGCAGCGCTCGAGCAGACAGGGGAAGGAGACACGAGAGGAGTTAGTGTGGTATTCCAGCTCGTTGTGAGACCACGTTTTTTATCTGTTTATTTTTACCGAAGTCAGCCCGGTTTCGGGTTCCATCTAGTCGGATTAGAGACAGGCTGAATACACAAGTGAGTATTTATTTATAAAAAAAAAAAAAACGGCCAATTAATGTAAATATTTGATTTTTTTTAAATGTTTTTAAACGGTTGAGTGTGAGGGTATTTTATGTATTTATATCGCACTCTAGTATATATCTCGCTTGTTTTTCACTTCATATCTGGTTGACTGAGTAAAAAAAAAATTATCACTCAATTTGCAAGTGTAAGATAAATATCTAAAGTTGTTGAAAAAAATACTTTTAATCACTTTAAATTGCTCTGACGATTATCGGTCGTTTAGACTATTTATTTATTATTTCACTTTATTCAATTTATTTGCCTTGCACTTAAAGTTGCTGCGTGCTCGAGGTGGGTTTTATTTTCGTTAAACTATATTAATCATATTACTCAGGCCGTAACTTTATTTTATAACCGGAATTAGTTTGATGAAAAAATGTTTCTGAACTGTCCTTGACATATCTTAGTTAAAAATCATTACTTTTCTCCCCTTTCTCCATCCTCTCGAGCCGTGCATAATTGTCAAGAAATTTTGGACAACTCGAGAGTTCATTATTTTTAGATGATCCAGGGTTGACTGTAAATTTTGGTTCACCTTATTCAGACACGAATTTAAACTTTAAGTCTGGTTTTTTTCGATTTTTTTTTTCTCGTTGAGAAAGAAAGGAACGACATTACAATTGCAAATTCAATTGAATTGACATTAAAAGTCCGCATTCACGATTACTCAAGTAAATCAATCAATCAATTAAACAAGAGAAAAAAATACATAAATTTTGAATGTCCCGAAAATGGAGTGGTTCGAGAGGAAAATTTATTCATGGTCGAAATAATAAAAGTGGTGGAAAAATTATACTATGGCATCTAGCGGGTGACGTAATAGGAAAATGTGAGTGGACCTTGAAGGTCGAAGTGCAGAGAGTTCTTATTAGGAAAGCCTCTTGCAGTAAGCAGTTTGGATTCTGTGACAAGGTCATGTGACATCATGAATTTGCAAAGCATTGTATTATGAGTAATCCTCATCGTGTATCGAATGCGTGTGCACAAAGGCATCTTTGGTGTTTAAAATTATAATATTTTTATTATCTGATAACACAAAAAGTAAAAAAAATATATTACAAAATAATTTTTTTGCGTCCAGGAAGTAAAGGCTGAAAAAAAAAAAAAAATGTCACAATATGAAAGTGGAAAAGTTTTATCCGGTGCAGAGTTCCGATTAACGTACAAGTTTAGGTTGTTTTTGACGGAATTATTTAAAGTAAGTTGTTTACAATTAAAATTACACATTTATAGCAACTGGGAAATGGTGTAAACTGGTAGATTTAACGAGTTTACACACCTAACTTCGAGTGTTTAAAGGTGGGATTAAGTGCTAACAAACAAATAGTAAAAACGATATGAGCCTTAAAATGAAGAAAAAGCACCTTTTTAATGGGTTGTTGTAATGAGGTCATAATGAACACTGCTGCAATCTAAAATGCGTGGGCAGACAATGCAGCTGTGAAGAGTGAGTTAGTGCGCTTGTTTTTTCGCTCGAGAGTAAAACATTTTCCCGCAAAATTGGATAAAAACGGCAAAACATGACCCACACTGGAGCAGAAATATGTATTTTGAGCGTATCAATTATCTAAATGAATTTTTCCGTTTTTCTTTTTTTGGCAGCAAAATCAAATAGAACTTTGTCTTGATCAATTTAAGTGGGTGTGGGGCGAAAAGGTTGGATGTGAAATGAGAGAAAAGGAACGCCCACTTTTTCAATTTTTCATTCGTAATTCAAATGCAGTATTCATTTGCAGCATTCTCAAGTGAAAAACAGATGGCAGCGGCTTGCCGGCTTTTTTTTTTTTTTTTTTTTTAAGGTTTGGTTTAAGACGCCATTTTGTATCTATAGGCGTCTTTCCTCTCTGGTGCATCAGTTTGTTTACTCGGTTACCTTACCGCTCATTGATTTTCATGGCTTTTTCACTTTTTTTTTTATTTCTAAATATAAAAAACAAATGAGTGAGAAAATTTTTTTTCTAAGAAATAGAAATATTTTTTCAGTTGCTACTTAAATGTCAAATGTAGCTGGTACGCAGTCTGTGTATGATGGAAGAAGGGGTTTAATGGATTAAAGGGGTATTTGAGTTGGAAGTGGTCAAGTGAGGTAAACTTAAAGTGACACAAGTTTACTCAGACAATTGTGAGGTTGTTTAGATCGATACATTGAGCTGTAATCAGCTGATTTGCTTCATTTATTATAAATTAACCGGGTTTGTGTTAAAATTGTAGTTTATTTGCTTTTAGCTTAGATTGGATTTGTCGAAATTCGAGCTTCGCAAAAAGAATTTTTTTTTTTAAGGTTAAAATTACAATTAATCAATTATAAAGCCTGTTTTACAAAGTTCCACTGTGAGTAGAAAAATAATGATAATTAAAGTGAAGATTTGATGTTGTTTGGTTCTCAAACTCGAGAAAATTTAATATTTTAATTACATTTAAAGACATGTTAATTGAAAAATTGGGCACGGAAGAAAAGTGTGTTGAGTGATTAGATAAGACAAATGAATAAATAAAAAAATAAAAAAACAGATTTGTAAACAGAAATAGATACACTTGGTGTTTGCTTAGAAAAGAAAAGAGTTGGTTGAATTTATAGTAACTGGCAAGTTAATAAATTTCGCTTCTCTGACTCCGGATTTTTATACACTCAAAACAAAATCTCATTTGGTTTTATAATGAAATAATAATTTTTAATGCGTGTTATCAAATAATAAAGACCTTAAGCATTCCTGAAATATGTTGAAGTTCATTAAAACGAGAATTAAAAGGTCACAATAATTTGCAGTAACAGGGAAAATAACTTAATAAATGTCTGTATAATGTAGGATTTTGAGTGAAATCATTTACGCACATTTCTTCGCTTTAAAACATCTTGGTCAGCAGCTGATGAAATGTGAACGCTTTAATTCGTACCATATTGTAATTGCTCGCTTTACGGTGCCGTAACTAAATTTAAGAGCCCTTTGTTGCTGGAAATTCCCTAACTACATCACTAACTGGCTATTGAAACTTCAAACAGATAAAAGTTTAATGCAAACTGACTTAAATTGAATCTAGACGAAAACGCTGAGATAAAGTTGCGGGAAGACGCGTTCATTTTTCGAACATATTTCACGCGTATCCGTCATCAAACAATTACTCTCGATGACGTAAGACGGATTTACATTTCGAAACGTAATGTGACATAATGAAATCAACGTGATACATTGAGAGATTACATTTCTAGAACAAAATCTGTGCTTATAGATACACTCATTATTGGAGTAATGAGTAAAACTAGACGGTTGTTACTTCAGTTTTTAATATACAAGAAGCGAGAAAATTGAAGTGGTTTCAAGTTTGGACCTTTTCTGACCTTTACACGGTTCTGCTGTAAGAACTTTTCCAATTTGCAGAAGAAAAAACACGCCCTTAATCCGATTATTGTCAGCCACCATATTTGTTTTGACAAAGTTACATTACCGTACGGTACTTTGAGAAAATGTGAATATATTTGTGTTCACAAGTGTAAACGCACCTTTGTGCTTCTTGCAACAACATTTAGCCAATAGCGTCGTGCTTTACGCCACATTTAACGCTATTGAACTGGCATAGATCGTTCAAACAAAGTGGTTGCTAAAGTGGCACACATGATCAGCAGAAATGGGAATCTATGGCCTACATACTCAATAAAGTCTATATTTTCAACCATTACGCGACCATCGACGCAAGTTATACCGTCTGTGGTCGTTTAGAAAGGGCTCAAAAACCCGTTTAAATAGCTCTAAAACGCATTTTGAGGGGAAAATCGATCGTTCCCTAGTTATAATGTGTACATATATGAAATAAATATTTCATGTTTATCAATTTTGTAAAGCATGATAACCTTTTTGCTGTTAAATATTTCACGTGTCGTCGTTGCTGGTCCTATAATTAAGTTTTAAAAATATTTTTGTAATTTAAAAAAAAAAATAGCTTTATACTTTTATCTCAAATGACTCACATTATTTGTTAGCCAATTTTTTTTCGATTAAAGGAGCAAATTTAAGAATTACTCACTAGGAAAAGAATATCTGCTAAGTCATGGTAGACCTCAATCTTGATATGAGGTGTTTTTTTCTTCCCTAATTCTCGATGATTTCCTGGTGATGATGTATAAAACAGAGAAGTAGCTTTAAGAAATAGCCAGAGAAAAACCGAAAATAGTAAAATTGTCTGAGCAACTGTTAATTGTTTATTATACGGGCCTACTTGGCATTCCAGAACTAAAAATACATCCTTTTTAAGGAACATTTACAAATTTATAGGTATTATTTTGGAAACCGTACAAAAACTACAAACACTGCATTACGAATAAATGAAATGTTTAAGCCAGCTGCGGGACTCATCGTCTAATTATTACTGTTCTTCGCTTAATACCAACGGTTATTTCTTCCTCTTACTTAATTTTCAAGACTTAATACTTTAGTGTGGATTGTTTGAAACGAGTATCGCTTTTCACAGTACATTTTGTTAGTGCTAATCACGTGACATTTAACGGTCGAATTAACCACTGTAATCGACTGACAAGTCAAAACTAATTGATTGCCTGACGCTATAGCTATGTAATCTAAATGTATGATAATTAAAATAGTTTTGTTTCTAATAAAAGTAGTTGCTGGGATTTTATCATATTCACGTCAGTTTATACAGTATATTTGGTTGAGATAAGATTAAAAAAAAAGTACCGCTGGTACCGTAATTTCTTTTTTTATTATTGTTTTTGCTAAATTTAATTCTGCAGTGCTACGTGAATTTAAGTTGTTAGTCAAAAGATGTGGTGTTATGAAATATGTTACAGTTGAAAAATGTTCTTGTTTCTGGATGTTTTTTTCCCCCGAGCTCATCTTTAGTGGAATTTCATCTAATCGCAGGTAATAAAAGTAGGGGTAAAGGGAAATTGGAAAACGGAACTGCATGCAGAGGCTGAAATGAGAAATCATTCTGGACTTGCTCGCTTTGGTTTCCGGTTAGTCGAGATCTTAGGCCGGATATGAAAGCACAAGTGAGAATTGTGTTATTTTTAATTAAACGCTTGGTCATTTATTTGTCCCTTTTAAAGATTTATTGAACAATCTTTTCTTTGAATGTCAAAAGCCACGAGGCAAATGGGGTTCAATTTGTTTTTATGACTGCAAACAAAAATAAATAGATTTTTAAAAATAAAGAAATAATAATAATGATATGGTAAATAAAAAAGAAGAGCATAAAAATAAAATTAAAATTAAAGTAATAAGAATACTACCATAATAATAAGTGAAAATTGTTGTTGTTGGCCGTAGATGTCTGTAGTCTTCTCTTGTGTTAATATTGATGTTTTCTCGCCGTGTCTAGCTTCCCCTCCCTGGCACCGGGTCGATCGAACTCTCCTATGCCGCAGAGCTCCCACAATGCCGCTGTGCTCGTGACGTGAACGCGGCGCAGTGCATGGCTCAGTCGATGATGGACCAGCGTTGAGATCGGACCATGGGGGATCCGGCGGTGAGCCCCATGAGCCCGGGGGAAGCAATTCAAGGCGCAAGCACGGAAAATTTCACCAACTCGTCCAACAGCAGCCTGGAGGTAGGAGACGCAACTGACGAAAGATGGAACGAAATGCTGCTCATAGTGATCCGATCGTTCATCATGGGATTTATCATAGTGTCTGCCGTGTTCGGCAACCTCCTGGTCATCTTGAGCGTGATCAGACACGAACGGCTGCGTGTGATTACAAATTTTTTTGTAGTTTCGTTGGCATGCGCCGACCTACTAGTCGCCCTGTTAGCCATGAGCTTTAACGCGAGCGTGGAGCTGCTCGGCAAATGGATTTTTGGGCCGGTGGCGTGCGACTTCTGGAACTCGTTCGACGTGTTCTTCAGCACGGCGTCCATCATGCATCTGTGCTGCATCTCGGTGGACCGCTACTACGCCATCATCAAGCCGCTGGAGTACCCACTCAAAATGACTGGTAAACGCGTGTTCGTCATGTTGGTCACAGTGTGGGTGTCGGCCGCGATCATCTCGTTCATCCCCATATTCATGGGGTGGTATGCGACCGAGAAATCGATGGAGCGCCGTCTCAAAGACCCGACTATTTGCGAGTTTGTAGTCAACAGACCGTACGCCGTCATCTCGTCCAGCATCAGTTTCTGGATTCCAGGGGTCATCATGCTGTTCACGTATCGCAGGATCTACCAAGAAGCTTCTCGTCAGGAGAAGTTCATGTACAAAACGTACGGACCGGGGCCGGTGATGCTGCAGAACAAAAACTCCATCCCCAGTGACCCCGAGGACATGGACCACGACAATGACCCGTCCACCCCCACCAAGAGGAACATGAGTAAGATGAAGAGGGAACGCAAGGCGGCCAAGACGCTGGGCATCATCATGGGCATGTTTATTCTTTGCTGGCTACCCTTCTTTCTGTGGTACTTGATTTTTTTTCTGTGTGGCGAAGAAAACTGTGAGTTGCCCACAATTGTAGTGCCGGTGCTCTTTTGGATAGGATACTTCAATTCCGCCATGAACCCCATCATCTACGCCTACTTCAACCGAGATTTCCGGTACGCCTTCAAAGAGACGATCCAGAGTGTGTTTTGTAGGTGTTGTCAGTATTTCAAGAACCCCGATAACGATCTGGACCTCACTTGCACCAGGACCACTAACTATCGCTCTTCTGAAGCCGTTGTCCATAATCGCTACGCTAAAGATTGAAATTACACTACTGTATAACAAAAAAAAAAACACAAAAAAAAAAAACAAAGATTGAGATTGAAAAGATATCGAACTACAACTACAGCCTAAGGGAAAGGAAAAAGGAAAACGAGAAACTTTTCGAAACAAAAATCGTTTACTCCCTTTTCCCTCTCTACCAAAAAACAATCCCCCACTTTTCCTTTGGCGTCATCTGTCAGTAAGTTTGACGTGTCTAATTGTTTTCATTTTCAAACGGCAAAGAGTAAGATATTGACAGCATTTCTACTTTTTATTCATTTCTTCACCTTTTTATCATCAACTGATTTGGGGGACTTGTTGGTCGAGAGCAAATAAATGATATGCAAGAACAAATTCTTTTACGTAGCGAGTTCGTACAGTAGGAAGAGATAATAGAAAAGGAGAAAAACGATGTTACCATACGCTAGAACGTATAACGTTAAACGTTAATAGGAATCAATCAATTAACTAATTAAATAAATAAATAAACAATTTTTATTATCGTTTACTCATTCGAATGCTGTGAATTTTTTTACTGTTTGCTCGTGTGAATTGTGTTTACCTGTTGTTCACTGAATAGAATTATAAGTAATTCGGGAGTTAATTGTTTGTTGAGCAAGTGATAAATATATGTAAATATAAACAAACGATGTAAAAAAAAATTATCTCCTGCACTTAGTAAAGAACAAAGTCGACAGTTTGCTTACTTCAACTGTCTCATTTTTTGATTTTTCTATTTTCATTTTGATTTTTTTATTTATTTATTTTCAAATTTACAAAAAAAAAAAATCGACTGCCTTGAGAGGTTTCTTTGATGAGTTTTAGGTCTAAGTGTTAAAATAGGCGATGAAACTCGAAACTAGAAAGATTTAAAGTTTGTTGCTTAGCAGATTGAATTGGACAATTGTATGACAATTTCATGGAAGTAAATCCATCTGCTATGACGTCAATCAGACAATTTTCAGGTGAGAAATGGGGCGTGGTTGTCGTGGAAGACGAAACGTCCACTAAAAATAGACAAGCAGGAAAAATTCATTTGTTGCCACGGGAATAAACCCTGGGATATAAATTCCTTCCTTTCATTTTAATACCTAATTGCAATTTTATTTGATTTATTTAATTTTTAAGTACAAGTGTGAAATTTTATTTTATATGTTGAAATTACAAATTATATTTTATGTTTTTGTTATTTTTGTATGTGTTGTTTATTGTTTTTTCCCCTTATTCTCCTCTTTTTAATAATTCAGTGAATTTTTTCTTGCAAATTTAGGCCAATTTAAAAGCGCTCTTTTTGTCTCTCTCTCTTTTTTTTTTTTTTTTGCTGTTTTTTCTATTCTCCTTTTAAATTCCCTTTCTCTTTTACCCGTTGATGGTTGTTCAAGATGGCTGTGACTTTTTTCCGTTTTTTGAGAATCGATTTATGGAAATGAAACGTTTCTCTCATTTCTGATTAAGAAAAAAAAGGAGTAACGAGTGGAAATTAGAATCAAGTACAGTTTGTTTGTGTAGTCATAAAGTGGAAAAAACTAATTTGAAATTTTTGTTTTTATTTAATATTTGAGAAATTATAAGTTTTTACACGAGGAGAAATTTTGTGAGGTTATTAACTGATGGTTGAATAAAAAATTGTTAATTAATATCGATTACGATATGTGTGGAAAACATCACGATATATAACATTCTATCATACAGAAAGAATTGAAATGAATACCTCCAGGTTTATTTTTAATATTAATTATAACATGTATCGCGGTTAAATAATGAGCAGTCTGTGTTTAAAAACATTAAGAGACAACGCAGATGATCTGATGGCAGACTTAACAAGATTTGAACAAGAAACCAGAGGAAATTGCTATCAGCCTAGGGTAATTATCATCAGGTTTCTCACACACTTTAATAAACCTGTCAAGTTGGTGATTAACTAAGGTCAGAGAGTGATGATGGTGATGTATTTAAGCGAGAATTCTTCATTTTAAATTGTTTAAGGTGTATTTCTTACAGTTAGATTTGAGAGATTAGAAAAGTTAGACGAAGCTTCAATTCGTCACAAATTGGTGGTGAATTTCAGTAGGTGGATTTGTTTATTATTTGCACATGTGTAATGCCTAATGCAAATAAGTGGTCTTGTGTAAATTTCTCATTATTCTCGATCTAACTAGAAAAAATGGCCGCCAAAAGTGTGTAAATCTAGTTTTAAACTATATTTACACAAAGTGCAATTAACTAACGAATTCACCTATAGTACCGGTACATATGTTTTTTGTTTAAAGAGAAAATTTGATTACGCAAATTCTGTTATTATGTTATTCTCTTAAGTTTT
This sequence comes from Geophilus truncorum, assembly GCA_034695745.1. Lineage (NCBI taxonomy): Eukaryota > Metazoa > Arthropoda > Chilopoda > Geophilomorpha > Geophilidae > Geophilus > Geophilus truncorum. Next base: position 36,784 of record JAQFZP010000080.1, on the reverse strand, counting down.
TTCTTTTTTTAGAACTGAAATGTAATTTATTTTGCTGAATATAATTCAGTTTTTTTTTTTTTTTTTTTTTTTTTTTTTTTATATACAATTGAGGAACTACCAATTTTTTTATTTGCTTTTCTGCTTTTATTAGAATTGGGTTTCTCTTGTCTAAATTCATCACAATGTGGTTTACTTGGTTTAAATTTTAGTTTAATTATTTTTTTTCGCATTAAGCAACTTAATTTCTCTAAACCCAATGAAGCATAAAATATTTAAAAGAATACCTGATGAGGTGGAAAATGATCTGACACGCGGTAATTGAGTTGCACATGATGAATTTTCATGGCTTAATTTCAAAAAAGATAAAACTTATTTTCGAAATCAATTACAGCTTAAGTTGATACACAGTGTTGCTTAAACGGTTTTGTAACAGTTAACGATGTATTCCCGGAAGTCTTATCGTGAAAATTGAAAATAAAGCCAACGCAAAACACAGTTTATAAAAAAAAAAAAAAAGTCAGTAATGTGTTTTAAAAATAAACCTAAAATTGCCTATACAAATATGGCAACAGTCCAGAAAAAAAATTGAAGAAAGAAAATAAATTAAAATTTTATTTAAAAAAAAAAACAGCGCTCGATATTCAATCATACGAAAGTAATTAAATAATTTCTCACTACGAAAAACAAATTGAAAATTCACTGCTGATTTTGAAAATGCAATTGGCTCTGTCGAAGAGTCTATTTAAACCTTGACTCTAAAAATGAATTTTTTTTCCTCCGTCTCGGAATGTGGTGCCTTGGCTAAAAAGATGGAACGGTTTATATTTAGTTTGTGTGGGAATTAAACCCTCTTTTCACTCCATATTCTTCGCAGGTGCAAATTTTTCAGCGCTCAGAATAAACTTGAGTTTTATTAAGAGCAACAACTGTTCCAACTTTTGATCTTGACGACATAGAAAATATAAAAAGATGTTTACATCTTCTGAAATGGTTAATTTCAACACAAACACGAGAATTAGAAAACTGGGAATGAACCGTTAATTTATACGAAATCGTTTTTTAATTTTAATTTATGAGCAAACACATTAAATACCGTACGTATGAGTTGCTTTTGAAACTTTACCTGGAGTGTTTTTCTTTTGATAGTGTTTGCTTTTCCGCGTGCGTTTTAACAACTTGGGAAGTATAAAACAAGGCGGCGTTTGTGCGGTTATTCTAGGCACTTATCCAAAGACGAAACTAAATTTTCTATATGAGGTTTAATTTTATTTTTTTAACCCCAGCTTTGCACTCATAAGTTGGTAATGTCATTTTTTTAAATTAATTTTTCATCTAAAATTAACTTTGGCAAACTTTTTTAATTTTCTAAATTATAAAGAAAACGTTCTTTAAGGAAGTAATAAAGAAAAAAAATATAATCTAATTGCTTTTAACTTCACCGAAATTCAGTAATTAAGCCAACTTTTTTCTGGCGAAAAAAGGGAATGTAAAATTAAAAATAATTCAAGAACAAGCAATAATTTAAAGTGACTTTAAATGGAACGTTAAAAAAATTAGTCATGATTTGATGTTTAAAGGATACTCATTTTCCCATCAAAAGAGTTGTAAACTCGTGTCACCCCAGGGGCCAGGTTCCCAACTGCTTTAATATGTTCTTAATCATCCACTGAGTAGTTTTGGGGCCTCTAAACAGCTTTTGCCTCTAACTATTTTGATGGGTAAGTGTGTCTCAGCTCGAATATAATTTGGCCTTTTGTCCACAGAGCTATTATTAAACTGTTTTGAGTAAATATTTTTGTTTATACAGTATATCTACATAAAAAAGAAAGCTGATTAATGTAATTTTACTCGTATCTTAATTTGATTACATTAATTTTTACCTTCTTAATGACTTCTAATTACTTTTCAATAAAGTCAGTGCAAATTTGATTTTTTAAAAGATGTTCAGGAATTAAGCCAACTTTAACATATTTTTTAATAATTACAAAATGTTATTTTGATTTGATTTTGGGGATGATTAATTGTGACTGCAGTGGTTAAGCCTAAAAGCCTTTAAAAACCAAGAAATGAGATAAACACTTTAAATTTCAAAAGAGGCTGGATCAATAATTTTGCAAATGAATTCTTTAAAGCATGGCAGCTGGGATTATCAGCTAATCCAATGTTTTAACGACAGTATTGGTAAATCTCTACGTCAACATTTGCTCAGATAAGACATTGTTGTGAAATGCGGCATTATAAAATGTCTGCAGGGACCCACGGAATGACTTGATGAGCGTGGCTATTGGTTCCACCATTTTCCCTTGCTGATACATTGTTATCTTGTTCCCTGCAGTGTCACCAAAGTTTCCTCTACATTAAGGCCTTTTAGATTTGTGTCGTTTGGAGGAATCCAGCCGAGATTCGGTGCCAAACTGGGAATTCTTAATTTGCGGTTTGGAATTCAATAAATTGCATGTGCTTAGAAGTAATTAGGAAGTGTAAAAACACATTTGTATAGGTGTGGAGTTGGGTTGGATTACGTCTGGGTTCATTACCCCTCATTGACCTGTGTCCATGGGGGTGAAGTACCGCCATGTAAAGAAGGAAGATTTCCCACAGCTCGCAATGTCAACATGATTGGCTAGTTGAATTAATTGCACTTTTGTTGATGCTTTGGATTCGGGCGGACAAAAGACTGAAGAGATTTTCTAATTGAAATTATTGGTATGTCAATCTGAGATCAAGATTGATGGCTGAAACATGTATCAAGTCGGAAATCTGTCGATAGAAACTTCTCTAGTTTTTTTTGTTTGTTTTAGCGTTTTTAATATAAGCACATATGAAATCTGAACTGTTGTTGAATTATTTGTAAAATCCATCAAATAGAATTCCGTTACTAGTGATTTTGCATTTTTGAAATGAATGTACCGGTACCGGAAATATTTCATCGTAAGAACCTATTTATAACGTTTTCATTTGTTCAGCCGTGTGTAATGAAAGGGGGAACGATTTTCATTAATAGAAATGGTGTTTACAAAAGGTGACCCACTGTTTACATCCTGTTACAATGGAATTTTCCATTTGACGAAATTGGGAATTTAGACATATCAAAAAAAGTACATTCATTTTTCAATCATTCAAAATTGAAAACATTGTAACTGCTGTCACGGTTCAAGAAACGAGAGATTAAAACGTGAGATAAATTTGCATGTAAGAAATTTTCACATTTTGCTTCACGTGCAACCATAGATTTGACATAGTATCTCACTCCTGTAGATATAGATGTTCACTTCTGTAATTATTTCCTATTATATGGTGTGATACATTAATTACACGTTATCTGTGTGTACAATATTTATTGTATTTATGGCGTTTATTTTTGGGGTTGAGGCACAACGACAAGTTGCGTGCTATCACGGCTTCACGGCTTCGCAACTTATTCACTCCTCGACATGTTGAGCACGGAAATAATTATTTTCCCTAACAGAAAAAATGAAAAAATGTTTAGGCCAAGAAATATGGAGTACAGTGGAACCCGCGAGTAACGCACTCGATTATAACGTAAAACCCGTTATAACGTCTAAAAAGTTTGGTTCCCAGACGTACAAATTGTGTATTAATTTACTCGGTTATAATGTAAACCCGGTTGTAACGTAACAAATTGTTGGGTCTTTTTAGTTACGTTATAAACGGGTTATCAGAAATCCCAGAAACTTCTAAGGTACACTTTTTACATTGTAGATTTATTGAATAACTTTTGATAAACTTAACCATAAAACTTGTCATTTAAATTTTTAATCATCCATGAATTTACGCATCAAATTCCAACCAAATTAAATAGTTTAACTAATTATGAATTTCCACGGTTAGCCGAACGCGAAATCGTCGAAATTTGAAGGCTTTAGCAGTTCTTTACTGATGCGTAATATGGTTTTCTGTAATGAAGAGGGCATTTTCTGTCGATTGCAGCAGTGCAAACTATTGTCATATCGACACTTGTGCCTTTATTTAGCGTGCTGGGCTGCCAGACTCAGGATAACTGCGTAACCATTGGTCATCTGATCAAAATGTGTCTCCCGTTGTGATCGTCACAAAAGACTGAAATTGGATCAGGCTTCTCGTTTTTTTTTTACAAAAGCTCAGATTTCTTATGGTTGTTTGCTTGCCAATGAAATAATGTAATGCAGTGAAGTCTGGCCATCCACAGCGATAACGTAATGCAGCGAAGCTGACCCTCTGAAATGCCACACACATGTTCTAATTCACTAAGATTACATTAATTCCCCTCTTTTTTAAACCTGACAAAGAAGAAAAAAATTGAAATAACATCCCCGCAAGTTCACTGACACTTGTCAGTCACTCACACTTAAAAAAGTGTTATATTAATCCTAACACGAAGATAACACTCGTCAACATGAAACCCAAGCTACAACAGCTACCTTGTGTCATGTCAAAATCATCTAACCTAAAGCTTTCCACATTTTTATATACATGACGTGGAAAGGGGAACAAGCGCCTCATGATTTTTCCTTAGCCAGAGGTTGAATATCAATCCAATTATCGCCATGGAAACAAGTCGTGCCTTGTAGAGCGAGAAAGAGCGAGCGAGTAATGACATGTGATGCAAAGCCTAAGGGACAAGAGAGAAAGCGGGTGTGGGAGAAGTGTTAAAGACTAGTCAATGTTCAGAGCCAAGTCCACGACAGCGCCGTAGAAGAGCAGCTTAGTTAGCATTTGACACTTGGTGCGTCGATCGTAGAATGAACAACATGTTGTCCATCAGCATCGGACTGAGTACCAGTACCGAGTCAGCTGTACGATGCGTCTATTTGCCACTGTATAGTGTTGCAATTTGACGCTGGATGTTGGGGACTGTGGTTTCGTCACGTTGACAAATTTGATTACTGTCAATAGGAACTAAATGCGACGGTGCACCTCGGGATATTTTCGAAAAATTCTCACGTTTTTAAAGTTTTTTTTATTACAATAAAAAAATGTATAAAAATAGATTTTTATTAGAGATATGTGTGAGAGTGCTGTGAGGGAGAAAATGGCAATTCATATTTTATACATGATAAATTTCTCTTTTCCTTTCTCTTCCATTTCCTAATTTCACTTGCAGTTAAATTGCCCGGAATACGGTATCCAATTAGACCTACTGTACATTTTAATTTTTTATAGTTTGGAATGAGTTGCCGTGAAAGCGTTTACAACACCAAACTTTTCTTTTTTAAGCGATAATATTCTTTAAATAAAATTTAATTAGTAAGTGGGATTAAAAGTAAGATAGAAAAGAAATCTGAGAAGCTTTTAGAAGATTATGGAATTTAATTTTAAAAAAGCTCTTGTAGTCGGTAAACGTGAATGACAGAATCTCATATTTTTGTTGGCAAAACTAAATACGTTATTGATTAGTTTCGTCTGAAACGGGTATCATCTGTACCCATGACATTTGGCCAAGTTATTGATTGCCCAAACACACATGTTGGGAGAAGAACAATACTGTAACGAAGCTAGAAGCCAGTAACTTCTTCCTTTTCCCATGCAATCCACCAAGAATCAATTTAGACCCAAACGGCTTTAGCTGGCCGTAACTCGCTTTGTTTGTAAACTTTTGTCCGACATAAAAGCGCCCATGTTTTCCATAGATGCATTTGTTCATTCAAATGAAAACAACGTCTCGTGTCTTCGCCATAGAAAATACACGGAGACGAAATTGCTTTTCCTCGCATCCCTTCAGCTTCTCTTCTCAGTTCGCTCGCTATTTTTAAATATTGCACTCGAACACTTCGCTTTGTCAACTAAGCATTTATATTTTTACTCGCTTAACTTGCTTCGTATGTTTTTGTTTATCCCTTGCTCCACTCGAGGCCGAATGCACTCACATTTTTCATACTTACGTAGCATAATTGATGTCCGTTTTTTTTTTTTTTTTTTTTTTTTTTTTTTTTTTTTTTTTTTCTGGAGTGTTGTATGCGTGTGAGGGAAATAAACAGATGTGAACTAATGCATCAATTTGACAAATTGCATTTTGGCGCATTGAATATACATTGCGATGCCGGGCATTTTCAATAGCTTTTACTGTCTCTGGATCTTTATGGCGGTGTGAAGCAGTTGTTAAGTATTTACGAGAGCTGTTTCCTCTGAATTCTTTTAGACCACCGTAGTTGTTAAAGTATTCATGGTTGCAACTTAGTGAACATTGCACTAATAATTTGATAAACACGCGACACGGCCAAAAATGGCTGAAACGCTGTGCCCTGTGCGCTTTTTTATAACCGTTAATTTTCTAATTCGATTGCAACTCCCTTAAGAGCATATAATCTGTGAGTGTTGTACTGAGTAAACAATCCATTCATTTAGGCACGAGTCTGCACTACAGGCATGGAAGTGTCTTATAAGTGATTCAGGTAGATAAATTACCTGTACAAAGAACAAATGTAAACAAACAGTTAACGACTGGGACTGGAAATTGCTGAGTTGGCTGCAGTAGATTTATCAGTTAGGCACATCACTCTTCTTTGATTTCTTTAATTTTTTATGACGTAATTTGTTTTATTTTTTTTTTTTCAAAAATTAATCTCTGAGGTTTCGATTTTTATTTTTAAAGAATTCGGAATTAATCATTTCATAATTTTGTTGCTTTTTAATCCAGCTCTTAACTCGTATTTATCGTTTTTGATATTTATTGATTAAGACTATTGGTTTCTAATGGGATTCGTTTTACGGCTTCAGTTAAGCTAATGAAAATAAATTGACGGCGTTTTTCAATTGTAATAAATAAATCTTATGGTAAATGGGGATTAATATCTTTTCCAAAGTTAATTGCACTTCTATGAAGATTAAAATAGAATTTTTAAAAATTATTTTAAAACAATATTTTTTTAAAATGCACTGCGAGTTGACAATCGATCAGTTTTTTTTTTAAAGGAAACGCAAACAGACACATACACTCTCAACATGATACAGTTTGACATAAATATCAGCCATAAATTTGTTATATGGATTTTTTTATTTATTTATTTCGCATTACATTTTTAACACTAAAACATCTATTGTGTTTCTTCACGCATTTTAATGATTTTATAAGAATGATTGTGAAATAATTTACGTTTGTATCGATTCAGATTTTTTTATTCGTTTGCTAGAATGAAAACAATTATTTCTTTTCGCACAGCGAGTTTCTATAGCAACGTCATTTGCCAGTTGAAGTATGTCTACTGTGATGAAACAATCTTTCGAGGTTCGCTTAAACCTTAAAACCTAATCATGCATACGGGTCTGAAAAACAAAAAAAATATTACTTTACTATACGGTATTGATTATTTTAAAATAAAAAATAAAATGAGTCTCGTAAGTGTAATTTACAATTTGAAAATTGCTTGGTGAATAGTATATTTTCACACGTGCATTAAAATAAGATGATAAATAACGATCTAATGATCGGTGACTATGCATCTTTTACTATGGGATTGTGGGAATAAAAAAAATGGACGTGTGATGTTGACATATAAGATTAACCGTGTTTCAATAATGTAAACACATCATTTGTTACACAAAGTGTTGCATTCAATTTAAGTGTTCAGCTGAGAACAGTTTCTCTTTTTTGATTTTTTTTTCTTGCCAAATGTTTATTTGAATGTGTTGTAGTAATGGTCTTCTTGCGTAGACACGTTGCAGATCCTTTGGTTATTTTTAGCAACGACAGCAAACTCGATGAGATAAATTTAAATAAGTGGCTAAAATTACATCCAGCAACACCACCCAACAGGGTTCACCAAGATAATTAGCAAGACGGAACCCACCCATATGATATGAATGGCTCATCAAATCTGTTCGCTAGATTGAGGTTTCTGTCCCCAATCCTCAAAGGTGAACAAACTGGAAAATTTATTCCTCCATCCATACCCATCTGACCTAAGTTAGCCGTAGTTTCTCTTGAAAACAAGTTGTGATAAACAAGCAATTCACGAGGGATAGGTTTAAGTTAATCTGCTTCAATGTCTTCTTTTTTTTTTTTTTTTTTCCTTTTCCATTTGCGTTTTTTTTTTTTTTTTTCTCTCCGTAAATAAAACAGGAAAGAGACAGGAGACTAAATTTACGGAAGGAGTGCAGGAAATAAAAAAATTGCTGCCAATTTAATGTCACCTGCAATTTCCTCGCAATCTTCTTGTTTGCCCGTATTTTGATGCTTCTCCCCACTGCATTTGGCAATTGCAAATGTCTTGTTTACTGGTTTGTGTGCTCTGGTATGAAAAATTTGTCATCTAAAATCGTTTAGTCACTCCTGGACTTTTGCTTTTTTTTTTTTTTTTTTTTTATCTTTACTTTTTCAATTGGCTCTCTGCTTGAGGAATCGAATCCTGGACTAAAGCCAAGTTATTTTGAAATGATGTTTGGCTCTTTCCATTTAACCCTCTCTGTGCAAAACTTCAACTAAATCCACCCTTCGTATTACGACCAAAAGCAATGCACCAACCGCCATTACATTATTTTTCTTTTCTTTTTATCTTTTCTTTTCTTTCACATTCACTTTGCCAGCATTTCTATTCTTTTCCTTTTATTTTTTTCCAAGTCTACGTTGTATTTTTTCCCCCTTAACTCTTAACTGTCTCTTTTTTTCCATTAGGCAACTTTAGCTTTTGTTTCTTAATTTCTCTTCAATTAGTCTACCTTTAAATCATGTTTCGGAAATAGTAAACAAACTTCTATATTGCAACTCAAAAATTTAATTTTTTTAAGTTTTTAAAGTTAGAAGGTGGTTATCTTTTCGAAAACCTTTTAATATCCAATTATAATTTAAGATTAATGTAAATATTGAAAAAAGGGATTTTAATAAAATCTCCTATGAAATTCATATTTTCAGATGGATGAGACTGTATAATTTTCTACCTCTAAATCTGTGTTTAAAACATAAATTTTGCATAAAAAATATTTTTAAAAAAATTTATCAAAGCTATTAAATTTTAAATTTATCGATTCAAAAATGGCCGCTGATAAACCAACATATTTTATCATTATCATTATTATTATTATTATCTTAACCGAGAATCTTGACCCCCTTTTCTTTTATAACGTTATCCAAATCCCCTGTCATCCGAGTGATAATGATGCCAATAGTTGCTATGACAGCCAGCATGTACTGAGTAAAGATGCATCGACGCGATGCATCTTTCTCAACTGAAAACCGCCAATGTCTATTGTCGGCTATTGTTCGACTGAAGAGCAATTTGTTGACGGGATTCGGAATGTGTTTATTACTGTAATGGCTTCCAAAAACCGTTTCTAATCACCCCTTTTCACCTGGTTGACAACGCTCATCATTAAACAAGGTTTGATAAATGACTGGCTCGCCATCATCCTTCAGTATCACGTTGGGAGCCTGGCTTCCTTTATTGATTGTGCTACAAAAGATTATATTAAGAGGCACTCGTTGCTCGCGTGTTGCACTCTTGGGAAATGACGATGCACAATGCACATTAATTCCTAACTTTTCAACTGATTTTTCAAACTGATATTTATTTTTTTTCTCCTCCACTTTCGTTCCTATCAATCAAATTAAATCTAATTCATCCTTTAGCTTCGTACGAGCTCGTTAAATGAAACCCGCCTGAACTCTCTAATTATGCCGCGGAAAAAATATAACACCGGCTCTGGATGTTATCGCAACAATTGTAAAGGCGATATCGATCAATCCCTTGTCTTTTTGTAACGTAAACCCAATCGATTTTTTCGAACGTGTTCTCTAAAGGTGTCGAAAGGGGTGGCAACATTGATTTCTTATCCACATTTCTATTTTTAAATCTAATGACGTAATGCGGAAGGTCGAATTCGACAAGGTTTCTTTACCCTTCCTTCTTGATTTGAGTCGATCAAGAACATTTGGCACGAGCTTACCATTCGGAGGAAATAAAAAGGGGGATTGAGAATGGAATTAAATTTCCAAATAATAGAAAAATAAATTGTCCAAACTAAAGAGTAAGTCTCTATAAAGTTGATTAGGTTGAAATACCAGAGGTACTGTAATATATAAATAAGGATTGTTTTTCTCCCTTCGAGTCATTGCGGCCGATTCGTACATGATTTAAACATTTGATTCGACTCATTTGACCAAATGTACCTTGTTTCTAATGTGTTGGGCGTGGTTTTCATCCTTCATATTAGTTGCTTGTTGATTGGATTAAAGCGCGTGCATTCTTTGACACAACCAAGACGCCCCACACCCCTCTGAGTTTGTCGGATTAGACCAGCCACGACCAATCGATGCCGAGCATCGACCAGTGTTTTGGAATTCTGCCACTCGACTTCCATCACAATGGGAATAGTCCATAGAAAAGGGGAAATTTTTGACGGAGAAAACAGATTTTATATTAGGGGGAGCGCAGAGCCGTTTCGAATCAACTCATGCATATTTATATCGAGTTTAAGTCGTAATCTGTAATTTCGTTTGGTTTTGTTTTGATGAAAATGCACCTGAAACGTAAAGCGAGGCACAATTTAATCAATAAATTTTTAAATTATGTAAACAGTAAATCAATATAAATTCTTGCTGTTATTTTGAATCTAAAACGCTTCAAAAATTTAATCTGAAATTATAAATTTTACATGATTTAAGAATACAAAATGCAAAAGTAGTATCCATGACAGTTACTATATTGTATATATAACTTTTAATTTGTGCGTTTATAAAAGATTTATAGAACTTTTGATAAGTTTAAATATAAATTTAAGTAAGTTTGATTTGATTTCTTATTGATTTAACCCCCGTTGAGTGCCTTGAAAGAGCAAGAAAAATATCATAGACGAAATGTTAAAATGGAGAAAAAAATTGTTTGATACCCGGTAGGTGCTTTTTCTTCTGCCTTAAAAAAAAAAAAAAAAAAAAAAATCCTGACATTTTCAACTTTTTAACCCTTTGGGAGGAAAACACAACATATTTTTCCATGACTGCCTTTCTTCTTTTTCTCCTCAATTTCCCAATCTCTTTGGTAGCTGTACAATGAGATAAATTTCCAAATCCGGCTTTAAACTGCAGGAAAGGTCAGGGGCAGCTATTTTGATCTATTGCTTTAAAGTCTAATTTAAATTCCTTATTAAAAGCAGGTTCGCACTCGGTGCGCTTATTGTTTAAGGTATATATACAATCACGTCGGCTTCAGGCTGGAATTGAAGTCATTGAAAGTGCCAACTGCACGTGTCGTCCACCTATTGTGCAAATGCACGACGCAATGCACTACTGATTTCTTCCTATGGAGAAATCATCGATGATGCGTGGGTTTTATCAGAAAATATATAGTGGGACTATAAACTAAGGTAAGACGTTGTTTGTTTACGTCCTTCAACTGCTCGCTTAATGATGTTTATTTTCCTTTTTTATTAAATTAAAGTTGGAAAGTTATGAAAAAAGTAAAAAGAAAAATGTTTGTATATCATGTTTCTTCAGTCATAAAAATGAAGGCTGAAAGTTTCTTTTATTATTTCACTCTTAAACAAAACTTCTGGTTATTATTTTTTTTTTTTTTTTTTTTTTTTGGTGTTGTGTTGTGTATTGCAATTTATTAAATTGTTCTTTTTTATTTTGAGTTTGTTTTCAAGTTTATACACCACAAAAAAAGAAGGAAAACTATCAAAATACTAGCTGTCAGCAATACAAAGAACAGTAACAAGACACATATAAAGGATTTTGGTCTGACAGCAGATGGCTTGAAGTACCAATAAAGATTTGGAAACTTTTTTTTCAATAGGAGAGAACAGTTCTCTGCTAAGAAACTAGAAACTAATTGCCATTAGAGTTTAATGGCCAGATGGGCCAAGAATATCGATATTGACCAGAATTTTTTTGTTATTAATTTCGTGGTCGTGAGTTCAAACAACTTTTCCAGTCGATATTGAGTGGAAGAAAATAATAAATAAAATGTTTTATACATAAATTCACAATGTATAAAAAAGTATTTAAATCATTTATACAGTCAATGGGAAGTCGTTTTATTTCCCAAGAGAGAAATTGTGCTGTGGGAGAACAACATGCAAGATTCATGGTCCATATAAGTCCAGACGTCTGTATTCCAAGGACTGTCCGGGGAGACATACAGTAGGACATGTTTACTCTTATATTTTCTCGGTTTAAGGACAAATAAGATTAGACATGTTTGCATTTCCTATTTGATTCTTCAATTCAAATTAAGTAAAAGAAACTTTTGTTGTGCAGATGTCTAAGATTGTGGCAATTTTTCGCAATTCTAATGACATATCGATTTCCAATGAAAAAAGTTTTTTTTTTTTTAAAGAAAAAATGCCAGTGTTGAGTTAATTTAGATGTTAGTCCAATTGCTAGTTTAATCAATAAAAACATTGGCTCTGAACAGTTGAATAAATGACAAAATAGTAAATTGAATCTCTATATTACCAAGATAGTTCTTGTATTTTTTGTTCATAACAACCAGATCCAGAGACATTTTATACACACAAAGATGACGGAGAGTCAAGGTTGTACGATTCATGAATTTTGGAGGAAATTGCTATCATTTTTATTGCTCTATAATAATAACGTTACGTGTATCGAGATAAAATCACTTTTTTCTTTTTTACTTTTTTTATATTATGTTTTCGGTAATAACTTGAAACGATGTGAAGTATCGTTCACATTGGCTATTACTTTATCTTTTCAATAACCTTTGACTTTTGCTTAACTCGTGCAGCCGTGCACTGCGATTTCTATTTCGTCTGAGCTCAGTATATCGTTCGTGCTACTATTTCAAGGTATAGTTTTCATATAAATTTTGCTCTTTTTTTTCTTCTGCTTCTTCGGTTTATATCAAGAGGGATGGCAAGATTCTCCAATGATTGCATTCGATCGATTAGTTGCCCTCATGACCGAAAGGCTTCCAGACTGATTGGATACACAGATGGATATTTAGTCTGCTCAGCTAGCAACTAGGGATTTAATTTAAATTAAATTACTGTGTTCCTTGCTCACCTTCTTGTTTTCTGTTTATAAACCAAAAGAATGTCAGTCTTTTCTATTCAAGTGAAGTGAAGCTATCTTTTAGCATTAGGACATACTGTGCACTTGCACATTGCAAATAAGACAAGAAATGAAGTAGAGTTGTGCAATACACTTTTCACTTGTATGCATTGGTAATGAAATATGAATAGCCAGCCGCACGCGATCGCAAGACTACGTAATCATTAAAATCAGTGAATGGCTAATAAAGTTTCACAGAGAAATAATGAAGGAATTGTTTTCTATGGAAAATTAGATTAGTTCCTGCAATTTGCCAAATACTGTACTTATCAAATCCGAAGCAACAAATAATCACTGCGTTGCATGGAACGAAACTTATTGAATTTTCTTTTAATTAAAATGAAATTATGTTCGACTCTTGAAGTGCGGAATGAAAACAGTGTAATAAAAGTGTTTTATTTTCTCTAGTTAATTTGAAAACAGTTGATGCTATCAGGCGATAACTGCCAGACTCTTGAGACTATGCATCCGCTTCACTCAAGTGTTTGTGTTCATAGTGGCAATTACACCTCAAATAGCAGAAATCCTCCTACACTTTCTTTTATTTCTTATACTGCCATCTATCTCTACCTCGGATTACGATAGTCGGTTTTTCCCCCAAAAGATTTGCACACTAAACTTTGTCGGCAGATGCATTAATCATGAGTGTGGTCGGAAGGAAAAAAATGTAAGAACGAAAAGGATGACTATTTATACGAAATTATACAGACATAAAATATAAGGTGTTTAAAAAAATGCATTGATATTCCAGACACGTTTTGCGGTCTACTGAAAATCAAAAAAATAAATTTATTGAATTGCTGAAGCTGATAAACAACTGTAGATTGTTATTTGTTTTTATCCATTCCTTGGAGCGAAATTCGCTGTAATTGTAGCATTAATTTATTTTATTGCTGTACTGATTCACTGAGGATTTAATGGGAATAAAACTTGCTAGCAATTGTTCGAAGGATTTTCTCAGTCAGAGAAGACCATAAAAGCTTTTGTTTTCTAAATCTACACGATGGCGTTAGATTGAAAACTGTCAATGAAGGGGAGCACTTGCAACATTCGACTTGTCAGCAAAAGCGATAGAATCTGTGGTAAGCGCCATTTTTTAACCTAATACGCACTATTCCCACGTAAAGTACATCCATTCTTCTTTCAACAGAACAGTCACCGTAACAATACTTTATTCTCACTTTAAAGTTGAAATCGGTTGCGTGACGGGCATAGAAATGTTACAAGTGGAGTAATTTATCACTGACAAACATCATATCAATTCTTTAATATCTGCAATTTTGCTACAATGTGTGTTACTTCATATCGAAACACGCACCAATTGAAATTTTGACTTTGTTGATTCGGGTTAAAATAAATTTCTCATCATCGTGATCAAATAAATTCTGGAAAATGCAAAACAATTTGACCTTGAAATGTTCTTGCTAGCGTGCTATTGTCACCATAAACTTGCGCAAAAATCGTTAACCTTTCAGTTTCGTACAGTTTAATACACGAATTTTGCGTGTGGTGCAATACACCGTAATTCACTTACACTCACTCAAAGAGCTACATCCTTTGTTTAAAGAGTGTTTTACAGCAGTTTAAGTTAACTTAATTCCATTAACATAATTCTGCATTGTGGATTTGTGTCTCTATTTGTCGCGAATTCTATTGATCACTCGCTTCTAACTAGGAGACACAAATCTCTTGATCCCAAAACGGAAGTGCGGGACTTAGAAAGAGGAAATGCGCGCCTGGAAATCCTTCGGGCTCATCGAGGGATCAAACATTGCCATATCGCATCAAGTAATGAAATGAACCACTTACATTGTTCTAAGTGAACCATATTTCATAAACCACGTGTGAATTTACGAGTTTTTTTTCTCATAAACTATTCTGTCATTTTTCTTTTTTATGGTTGGGAATTACAAATGGAAAATTGATCCTCAGGAATAGAAGAAGTTATTCCTCTTGCGACACTAAACGTATCGTGACGTAAATGGATAAAATCTACAACTTTAACCTGAAATATTGCAGTGATTTAAACGACAAATTGTAAAAATTATTATAGATTTCGATTCTCTAGGTCACGACGAATCGAATGGTGTCAAGATTTTTATATTTTGTCGTTTTCATCATTGAGATACGTCAGTTTGAAGTTATACGTTTTATCTGTTTACTTCATGCTATGTTATTGGTTTTGCAAGACCCCTAGTATCAATTACCAAATTTAAAAAATACGTATATAACTGAAAAATTCGATTAAAAAGTGCACATGCTTGCATTTGAGTCAACAAAACTGACTTTAAATCTTGTGTGGCAAAGCTGTTTTGTTTATTGACTTAGATGAATCTTCATAACTGCAATTCTGATTGAAAACCATCATCGCATTTATTTACATGATCGATTTCAAATATGATGTAATAACTTGAGTTCATTCAATAATAAAGCAATTCAATGTACTAAAAATAGTAACAGTTTCAACGCACTGTTTTATTAAGCATCTCTTTTAATATGATTGATGATGTGTGTGGTCTGTTTGCGCAGTTCCAGCGGAGTTTCCAATCATAAAGTGTCAATTGACAATTGATGACCCTGACCTTCAATATTGACTCTCTCTCTCACCCCGTCTCCATGTGTTTGGTACTGTAGGTGGTAGTCAATCTTCTCGTATT
This sequence comes from Geophilus truncorum, assembly GCA_034695745.1. Classification (NCBI taxonomy): domain Eukaryota; kingdom Metazoa; phylum Arthropoda; class Chilopoda; order Geophilomorpha; family Geophilidae; genus Geophilus; species Geophilus truncorum. The sequence goes on along the minus strand of JAQFZP010000080.1, from coordinate 21,139 downwards.
TCCACAAGGAAAAGGAAATGGAAATAGTAAGCTGCCGTTGGATTTATTTACTTTGTGCCAGTTGACGAGTATGCTCAGTGGAATGTTACAGCCAGTGTCAATTTGCACAAGTTGTTCGATTTCTGTCGGTAAAAAACAGTCTGACACTGAAAAAATAGAATCTATTCAACGCGTTGCACTATTAAAACATATTCTTTTAATGAGGTGTCGTGTTTTACAAGTGTTCTTATTGAGTTACAACGTTAAACTTTTAACATCATTAACACTTCTTACAAGACTTCATCAATAAAGACAAAAAGATCAACAGGGGATCTGTGCAATGATAAATATGAGGATGAAAAAGATGAAAAAATATGATTGACGTGGAAAGAAAGATGAAGGAGGAAAATGATATGACAGAAAAAAACAAAAAATAAAAATAAAAAAACCAGTAAAAAAAAAATATAGATAAAAATAGCTAACAAGAAGACGTTTGATGTATAGAGGCACATATAAGCTTAGAGGACAAAGGGGAAAAAATTGATCTGAATTTATAGTTAATACCATGCCCATGGGAAGGCAGCGAATACATCATAAGAGAGAAAAAAGAGTTTGGATGCAAGGAAAGAAAATTGGAATTGAATAAAAAATTGCATGTGACTAGAAGGGTTCCTCTATAAAACAGGGTTAATCTTCAAGTTTTTCTACTATTCTGGCCTTATCTCTGTTTGAGCGAGTGCCAAAAATATTCAACTTGGCAATCACAATCTTTCTCTGCTTCTTGGCACAGCACTTCAAACTTACAAGACAAAGCATTGCAATGGGCTTGGTGCTACCAGTTAGTTCTTATTGATCTTATTTTCTTCTTCAACATATTACCCGGATGGCCTCAAGAGTCCACTAAGTGCACGCGCCGACTTTCTTTACCGAGAACTTGAATTTCTCTTGTTCTTTTTTAACATGATGTTTGTCATTAGCGGTTACGTTGGTTTTGGGTTGGGCGTAAATAAGAATAGTAGCAAATATTAATCAGTTTTTTTGATTTTCTAAGGGTTTCTTCTATTGGGAAAACAATTTCTAATTGAATAGAAAAAAGTTATATATAAAAGAGTAGAAATTCGAGTGTCAACACACCAAGAAAAACGGAAATTAAATGTTTTTGTCAGGGTTCCGTGCAAACAAATTATGGGAAAATGAAGTTTACATTGTAGTGATTAAGCAAAAAAAAATTTATTATCGTATGGCAATTCAATATCTTTTATTTATTTCTTACAAAAAAAATGACACGTGGGAAAAAAAATAAAAATAAATTATGTCTTTTCAAAATTACCAGTCATTTGTCGTAGGAAACAATTTTTTTAATTCCACGTATAGAATTGCGTTATATAAGAGTCTATAAATGGTCAATTAGGAGCCTGTGACCCGTTGACGGTGTCCCCATGTAATTACAAGAAAGGTCACGGCTAATGACTTCAAAGTCTTTCCACTTTTACTCATTTTCAGTTAATACCTTTTGGGTTTTGAGATGTAATTAATTAACTTTTCGGATGGTTACTCAACAAGCAGGGTGAAAAAGTTACACGATTCATTATCGTAAAACGAAATTAAGAACAAACGGTACAGTAGCGTAACTTGAAAGTGTTGTCGTCTTTTTATTTCCATTGCAGAGCGCTAATTACTCAGAATAGTACCTCCGTTTTTGGTCTTATTTTTATTGCAAAACTTTGCCAATAAATTCCCAAAATAATTTAAGACTGGGAATATTGCTCATGGCTTTAAGGTACAAATGGAAAATCGTAATCCAAATTGCAATTGCAAACACAGGCATCATACTTTACTCATTGATTAGGTTATTAATAGAATTTGGCGTTTCGCCAACGTAACTTCTGGGGTAAAATAATAATTTCCTTATTGCAATCACTTACTGCATATATTTTTAAATATTTTATTCCTAGTTTTATTTAGCAACTTTTATAGTTAACGCTACAAAACCAAAACGTTCGATAAATCAACATTTATTCTATTTCGAGCACAAAATTAAATAATGTAGACACACAAACTCCCGTTTTGCCCATTTCCTTTATTTATTCAAGCAATCAACGCGAAACAAAGTATATATTTTGCTTTAATTAGAAATATACAGTTAGTATTAGTACCGTAATGAGTATATAATTAGATTTTCGTAGAGCGAAAAGATAAAAGTTTATAGTTTCCCTCTATTACTATGGTAATAATTCAATTAATATTTCATTGGTGTTTCACCGTTTTTGTAACGCGATACTGTATTAAAAAATCGTTTTGACAGATCGTTATTGGGTTTTGTTGCAGGGGTAAAATTCCCATCAGACGTCATAAATTTTTTTTTTCTCCCACACAAGAAGCGAAGAAAAATAAACACGGGTTTAATCAATGTTGTGTTTTCCACTGACTTACGGCAATCTCGAAAAGAGATTAACCGGAGACTTTTTTAACAGATCAGCCGACTTGAGAAAAGTAGTTTTTGTCACGTGTGTGCGAGGTCAAAATGTTATGTGGTTTCTATAGAAGTAAAGTAGGATTTATTTGAGTCATACTCTTGTCAAAACGTGTTAGCACGATTTGTTGAAATAAAAGAAAAAGCTTCTTGGGTGAAAGGATGCTTGAGTTTGCACCAAATTGCGGTATAAATCTGTTTGTGTGTGCACAAGAAGAGTGTTTTTCACTGTTTTTTCTCCTTTTTCCACGCACTCTTGCTTGTGGTCATTGTCTGCTTTGCTCTTACATAGTTTACTGCAAATGGCATTGAAAAAGGTATTAATACAAAATAAGGCCTTTTATGTTTTTTCTTCGAAGCATTTTCAAGGTTTAGGACTTCTTTGAGGGAAAAGGGAAAACAGTTGAATAAATTTAGTAATTTCGAGTGAAAAACATGTCACTGCGCAGTGAAGTAAGTGGCTAAGAAGCGAATCGTAAACTAGTCAAAGAGAATATGGCAAAATTGCAGCGTACAGCAAAAGGGTTTTTTTTTTTTTCCTTCTTTCTTGGTAAAGTTCAACGACGACTATTTTGGGGAAAAGGGCGAAAAGATCGAGCAAAAGAAAGGTTTATAAACCCGGTTTTTCAGCAAAATTTAATTAGATTTCAGATGAAATTTACGATGAATAAATCACGGACGCTAAGTCTTGCCGTCAGCAAGAAAAACAGCCGACAACGAACCTTAGAAGCTTTTTTTTTTTTTTTTTTTTCTTTCTTTCTTTCTTTCTTTTTTTTTTCCGTCAATTTTTTCACCTTCAAGGTAAAGTTCTGTTTTTATTTGCGTTTTCAAAAAGTGAATAAATTTAACAATATATAGATTTATATGCATTCTATTAGTGAAGTTATAGTACATTGAAACGTATTTGACATATAATAATTAGTTTATCTGTGACAAACTTGAAGATGTAGAAGTTAATTAATTTGGAAATCCAAATGATGTTCGTGATTAATGAGGAGTTTTAATGAATTTGAATTTTAAATTACGACACAAAGATTTAGCTTCGACATTGAAAAGTGTAGAAATTTCGCATGAGTAGAATTTAATTTATAATTTTAATAATTGAAAGGAAAAATCATTCGGATTCATTGCCATTAAATTTCTGATATCGGTTAGTGCCCTCTATAATCGGTTTTCTCGAACCGTTATACGAAAATGATGTTGGATTGTCCATAATTATAGCCTGAAACGGAAAAGAAACAATGATAAAATATCAATCATTACTAGTTAATGACATTTTTCTACGTTGATGATAATGGTAATTTTATTTATAATAGCCACTATCTTTTCAACATTTGCATGCATTAAAGACAGCCTCACTTCCTGTTTCGAAAAATGATAGGAAAATCTACATTAGGTAACTTATTGAATTTTCCCTTTTCTCTCCTCATATTTTCTGATACGATAATGTTGTTTTATGCGAGTTATTTTTACTCGTGACCCATCATAAATTGTTATTTTCATTATTGGAACGATTTTCGGTGGCCATTCATCAAGACGCGACTTCATTGCCAACAATTGATTGCTCTATTTACCAGTGTAATGGGTCTTACAGAACGGTCGTTACAATTCCATCAAGTCATCGCCCTCGTGTAAAAACGACCTTGTTTATGATGGACTTACGACTCAGTCAATTTTAATTTCGTCCTCGTCATTGCCCATTGTCATGTTGACCGAAAATTCATAAATTTCACACAATTCCACCAACTTTTTATCCCTCCTATAATTCTCTCGAGATCTGTTTTTGATTTTGATGCATCTGCAACGACTTTGTGCAACTGACTCGCAATAAATCTGATTTACTTAATCTTAAATCCTGCTAATGACGGGAAAAGCAGTCAATCACCTGTGTCTCTTCGTTAATGGGTGGATCTCTGAGAAAGAAGCACAAAGGACAGTAGAGCAGATTTATAATTCCCACGGTCCGTAAAAGCCAAGGAAATCCGACAGATTTCACCACTTCGCCTCCCACCAGGGGGCCTAAAAGATAAAAAAAAACAAACATAAATTGTGTAAACCGGCACAGCATTTAACAACTTAATTACAAATTTCAAGCTTCTCTATACCTACAGAATACGCCAAGCTGACCGCAACTTGCGCGATGGCATAAACACTGCCGTAAACAGCCACGTGTCGCGCATCGACCAACCAAGCCAATAAAGGCATCAGAGCTGCATCTGTAAGACCTGAATGGGTGAAGTGAAGTGAAGTTGTCTTATTAATGTTAATGCCTCAACCGAGTTGGGCAACGTCGAGTCTTACTCTTACCGATTCCCAAGCCCATCCCGAAATGGGGTAAGATTAGATGTGACATTGCAGTTGCTAGAGGAACCTGAACAAAGAGATCTATCTCTGACAAAGAATATAGACAGTGCACTCAGTCTTCTTCCTCCCCCATTTTTTCTCTTTTTATTTTTTTTTTATGTTTATAGTTGCGAACTGAGGCTTAATGCACGAATAAATTAAAATTTGTAATATACTTTACCAAGTTTGCACAAATGCCAACGAGAAGCAGCGAGCAGACTGCAGTCAACCAACTTTATAAAAAGAAATTAATTTCAGTTTTCTTTTTTTGCTTGTAACTTTAAGCGTTTTTAATGTTTTAATGAATTCAGCAAATATATTACCGTCCTAATTTATACGTGAGAACTCCTAAATTGCTCCCAAGAAGGTAGCCAAGACTGTCAGGGACGAACACAGTGCCTAAAAGCAAAGTAATATTTTTATTTACCTTATTTTACTGGATTTTGTTTATGAGTGTTGTTAAATGTGCTCACCTAGCTGCCATTTTTCAGGTTTTATTGTGTCCATTAACCAAATAGGAAGACATGGTTCTAAGACGGCCATGGCACTTGTCGATACGCAAATGGCACCTGCATTAGAATAATAAATATTAATAATGTTCAACATTTATCTTGTTTATATTTTGCAATATTCTTCCTTCTCAAGGATTTTATACAGTATATATAAATAAAGTCAATTTGACCCACACGTATTGTAATAAAAAAGTGGTTATTTTTTCAATACTGGTACCATATTCTTTAGGCAGAAGGAACTTTTTGAAGTCAATAAAGAGTTACTGATTTTAAATTTCTCAAAAATAAACATCAAATTTTTTATGTTTAATTCTGTCTATTGTTGAACAGAAATTTATGTCCAAAGTTGTAATGCGGTTATCCCGCACAATAAAATGTTTTCCAAGATCTTTAATGATGGTGGTGATGATGATGATGATGATGATGACGATAAAATAGGTAATTTTTTGGCTTGGAATGGAAAAGGCCAGAAAAGTGAAGCCAATCGATTGGTGGGCTGGCGCCCAGTGAGATGTAAGATTTCAATTCCACCTCACCATTTCAAGGCCCCATCGCCATGGTAACAGTAAAATGGCGCGAAAGAAATATCTAGTGACCCGGAAAGACATAGTTGGTGGCTGACTGCTTTTTGGCATCTCGCATTTAATAACGCGGGACAAGGTGTAGATTTTTATGGTACCGAATTCGGTTATGCTACATACGTGATGTTTTCTCTTGTGTCTACAGCTGTAAAAAGTCGAATCGTATTGACAAGTTTTAACTTTTGACGAGTATTACGTCTAATATAAACAGAACACTTGACATTTTAACCACTCGAAACCGTGTTTGCATAATTATACATTGGCAACTAATGTGCCTGGGGTTAATGCGAGATAGCATCAGTTGTCAAAGTGCGGTCAATAATAGCTGCATTGGCGAACAAGCAAAGACTTTTTGTAGTCAATGGAAACGAAATGTTGCAAGAATTTTACGTTTTTGGACGTGGGTGCCGGGAATATTTTATTTGTTTTTCAACATTGAACAGCAAGCATTACTTTATGATAGGTTTTACTTGTGTGCAACACAATGAAGCAGTCCTGTTTATTCGTACTTTACCCCTGAATCACAATGTGATTGAATCCGGGTTTTCTGAAACTCTTTTCTGATTGAAAAGGCAAGTACGGCTCAAACAAGTCTTTACACACGCGGATTCCAATTCCCGCAAGAGCCAACACAACAACAAAAGAACAGATCCAAAACAGAAATAAAAGAGGGAAGAATACTTATATAGAAAAAAATCCAAGTTTCTTGCTTACCAGCTACTATGAGGATGTAAGGATCACGAAGGAGATAATGCATCGGCGTACCGAGGAATTTCTGGAATTTGACAAATATCAGCTAATTCAGAATCAGTGCAAACGTGTGCAACCTCTGGGTTCAAGCCCACAAAACTGCGTTTTCCATTAACTTTTTCTCCTCTTTCACGTTTTAAAGCAGTTTTAACATCAGTTTTATCTTTGTTTTACGGTAAGTACTTTTTTTAAATTCGCTTTTATTGTTGCTGAATTTCCAAAATCACAATTCGGCCATTTATATTTTATTTTGATACGATTGTATTATGTCAGAAAGCTGACTAGACTAAAGCCAGTTAATGGCTCAAAGAATTGCAGACAGTAGAGTGCTATCTATATAAATTATGTAGGCTGGCTTAAAGCTCTAGTGTCACATTATCTGTAACTTATATATATATATATATATATATACACTGCTTTGAAAAAGCCACATTGCTCTTTGTCTAGCCTAAGACTCGTTTGATGGAGACGGTTCCATATTGTTTCACTGGAAAATCCTTTGTGTGATGGGGCCTTAAAGAAAGGAACCAGTAAATCAAGAAAATGCACTGCCACAGCAGCTCACCATTATATAAAATGTCGTTCACCTCACTAAAACTTGGGTCTTGGGCTCTTGGCAAATATAAAATTTTCATGTAAAATATCGATTTTACATTTTTCTCACGAGATTTAGGCTTTAATTTTGTCGTGCAGCACTTTTCGACCATTAGATCGCGTAGAGGCCGTTAAAAGTTGTTAATTGCTAATTTGAATTGATAACAAAGTACTTCTTTTTTATTTCTTGGTTTCGCTACTTACTTCTGACTGAGTTAAAGGTCTCAAAACTGCCGCTTGCAAGACTAAACATAACCTCGTAATTCCTATTTGTTTTCTAATTATTCCAATTTACCTGCGTCTAATAGCAACAGTGTGCTAATTACTACGAATGGAGCTTCTTTACCAACAAAGTCATACATGAAACCTCCAAATGGATACCCAACTGAAAATAAAATTACGAAAAAACTTCAATTAACTCGCACAATAACATTAAAAACTAATAATAATTAAAAACTTGAATAAAATGAGGCTAATTTCAGAGAATCGGGCTTTAATGTACATTTTACTGTGGGGCAATAATTAACTTGTATTATCATTTATGCTTTTTAATGGTTTAGTTTATGTATCACCATTTTAGGACATTTCAAAATTGTTAAATTGAAAAATAACTCATTTACCAAGTACTCCCAAAGCCATTCCGCCTAATGCAACTCCCATAACGTGACTTCTAACTCTGTCATCTGGGTAAATTGCTGCAAGCAGACTCATACCTAAAATGAAAAAAAAATTTAATATTCAAAATGAAATATTTGTATCGAAAATACGACAGTACGGTATACTTATTAATAACAAATAAGGAAAAAGCAAAGAATCGTTAAGGGGCATTTCAATGTTTGGGAGAAAAAAAAGAAATGAATTAAATATTTTTCTATTTTCTCATTCCACTTAATGTATTTGAGTACAATTCGATCCAAAAATAGATTCAAAATTAAAAGACTAGAGTTGTTTTTTATTGAATGCCAGGCATAACCTAACACGTTAATTGGAAATTCTATGGTATTTGTAATTAAAAAAAAAAGAAAAATAAAGCTTAAAAAAAGTCCTTTTTTTCTCCAATTCGCTAAATCAATGAAAAAAGATTAAATCCTTTTGAGCTTGATGACTTGAGAATTGATTTCTCGACCTTTTTAAGATAATTGTCATTCACTATCAGCCTTGTGAAATTTTCCCCGGTACTCCATTTCCTTGGAAAGGGCAAATGGGCCTTTAACTGCAAGACTGCAGAGGGCGTGCTTGCGTTTAGAGGATTTCCAATTACCTCAGTGCATGTTGCATTAATGTAATTTTGCGAGCAATCCAAGTTTATTTTGATAAGCACCAAATATGTGCATGAATTTCAATCTTCGTTCGAATGAATGTACAGGTATTTCGGATTCAAATGATAATCACATTAAAAATTGAAAACTTCAGCATGTAAGATAGTTTTAAATTCTAATTCTAATTATAAAATTACACGCAGAGCACCGATAATCCCGCAGCAGCTTCATTTGCTTACAGATAACGCAATAAGCTTAAATCAATACCGAGTGAGCACACGTGTCGTTTTAAGAGCACACCTATATTCCTCTATACGCGCGAATTTGAATATAAAAAACATTTTAACGTTTAGAGTTTCATGCTGGCGAAGTTGGGCTTCACCTCAAAGACGCAGTGCATTACTGTAAAGCTCGAAATACTGTATTACATCACACGTACACTTTTGTTCATTTACCGGCGCACAATTCGAGTTTAATGACTTGTCGTTATACAATTCCTCTTGTGGTCAGTGAATGATTAAGTGACAGTTTATTTTACAAATAATTCGTCTGTGATCACTCAATCCCAGTTTATTACGTTTTGGTTTTTAGATAAGAGTTATTTTGAGTGGGATTTTTATATACCGGTACTATACAAATAAGGTATCATATTATCTTCGAGATAAATATTGGCTATTGCTAGCAAGAACATATTAAGATGGTTCAAAGTAAACATCTTGTTTCTAGGCATAGATCTATTGTTTGGTAACCATCGCGCAAAACAAGCAATATGAAAATTGCTTTATGGTTTGTTTAGATTTAGAGTTTGTTATTAAGAAAAAAGTCTCAGAGTGAAATTTATAATTATCTACTTTTTATTGCTTGATCGATTTATCCTGACAAAAATTAAAGTGAAGTACAGTAAACACCAGCATTTGCTTTGTATAATTTAGAGCTGCGGTTGCGCATGCGGGAATTAAGGGATTTTTTGTTTTGCAGGTACGGTACACATGACAATATTTACGTGGTTTTGTTTAAATCAAGTTACAAAATAAAATTTGATTAAAGCAAATTCGTTTTGGTTATATTTTTAAAGTTCTCAAATATAAACAAAACAAATTTGCTTTAATGAAATTTTAGCAGAATAACAAATTTACGCAAATAAAAGCGGGTAAAATACAAAGAAAAATAACTTCGGTGATAAAATAGAAGCAGCTTTCATTTCGGTAATAATCAAAGCTCTAGCATTCGTTTAGAATCGACCGTTTGAATGCTATAGTTCATGGTATAAATATTCCATTCAAAAATAAACTGAATATTTCAACAAATATAGTATTGTTAGAATCTTTGCTGAGAGCAACTATAATGAGATTGGAATGATTGAAATTTAATCCTCGTCTTGCCGTTGCTATTAACTTTATTGGATAATCAGGAATTTATTTACTCATATCTGGTCTTTCTAAGGGAGAACAAATTGATTTCTTTTGGAAAGAGCAAAGGAGAACGAAGGTCAAACTAATGCTGAATGTCTAAGTATACCGAATCTACTGTATGTAAATATCCTTTAAAATCTTATCGGATCTTGTTGTAAAATATCTTAAATGAAAATACTTTTTAGAAAACTAAAAGAGTTGAAAAAATATTAAATTCCAGGAAAATAAGAACAATACAATCTACAAGACATCGATTTGTTTATATTACATTACTCTGTGCATTGCATTAGGGCTAAATGTAGGATGTAGTCAAATAACCGTGAATGCTTTTGTTTTTATTACCGAAAGGGTATGATAATAAAAATAGATGTAAATCTACTCACAACAACTGCAGCAGAAATTAATTTCATTTGTATGCATCATATGAATTGGTAAAACAAAATATTTAACACAAACAAATATGAATTGGTTATGCTATATGCTTGGATAACTTTATCTTTATCTTTATCTTTGATAATTGTACATTACTAGAAAAATCAAATTTATTTTAAACCGAAATATAATTGAACTTTATAATTATGATTTTTGAAACCTGAATTTTGTAATTTTTTTTCTGGTATTGCTCATGTTTGTTCATCAATTCTATGCAAGCGAAAAACGTCGCAAAAAGTCAAGAGTCAGAAATGTTTATCAAATTATTGTGATTGGTGCACGAAAAACAGGTTAAGAGAACAGTTGGAGAAAGAGATTAATTTGTGGTAAACTCAAGAGTGAAGATTAAGATCAGACATGACCCTTCTCCCTAATGAACGCTATTCTACAAAAAGCGTTCTCAAAAGTCGTGCAAAAGCAAACTCCGAATCGATTTACATTCGCAGAATTAGGCTATCTCGAATGGGTTCTCGAGATAAATGCAATTTTGTCCGATTTTTGCATTTAAGTCGAAAACCATTTGAGTTAACCTTATTCCGTGAATTGAAATCGATTCAGGGAGTTAATTTCAAAGGTTTGTTCTTTAACTGCAATTGCAGAAATGTAATAAAATCTATACATAGTGAACAACTTTTTATCGCTATTTTTATTATACTACCCAATGATGTAAGTGATCACTGCAATAAAAAGGCATTTATTTATTAAATAAACATCGTTGATGACTACCACCAACAGTTTTATTACCATTTAATAGTTTTATTTTACTCTGTATATTTTAAAGAAACTATACTGTACGTTCAGTCTACAACTTGGATATGAAGCAATCCAGTTGGCAATTTCAGGCACCATGTGATTGATGAACAAATGTAGTTATGTTTGATTGATCTAATGGCCTTTCATTGGCGTCGATAACACCACTGTTCATTTACTTTTCCTCATGCAGTGAGCCAGTTCGTATCTTTCACCCTACGCCACGTGTTAAGTGTAATTTTTCTCATTTTCACACTCATGTTTTGACATGTAAATTGATACCTACACAAACATACTATTCACCAAGTATAGGGAGTCTTCGATATACATTTCTCATTCAATTGTAATGACTGTTATCAAGTATCGGGGGCAAACCTTCGATAGAGTTTGGTTATTTTTATCTTTTACACGCAGTTTTGCTTCTCGACTTTAGAAAATTGTAAATAAAAAATTAAAACTCACCTGAAATTGCAAAACACGCAGATCCAATTCCTTGTATACTTCTCGCGAAGAAAAGTAATCCATACGTTTTGCTGATTGCAAACACTAAAATCAAAAAACAAACAACATGATTTGTGATTTTTCATTTTGAAATAATGGCTTTATGATCAAATGATGAATGGGAGGTCATCTTTATCAATTTAAACTCGTTTGGCAACGCTCAGCTCTTCAACTCAACTTAATGCACTACATGTCACTTAAGAAGATGGAAATAAAGTATTTTTTCTATTCCATTGCAACTCGCGAATAAATAAATAATAAAGTGAAGAATGAGATTTACCCATTGCAGATACGAAAAGGTATGCACTACCAAACAGCATTGGAATTGTGAAACCTATTCTGCAAATAAACCTTATTACTTACACTTAATATTCTTTACGCCATGTAATAGCCTTATAATCTACCTGTTAATCACGATTCCTACAAATGGATTAGCTACCAACTGCACCAGAGCCTTAGATGAAAATAACAGCCCCACACGGGCGTTTTCATTGATTATGTCTTCGGGTAAAAGGTTCTCGTCAAATGTTTCTCGACTTTCATTGGAATGGGAAGAATTAAGATCTGTGTGTGCGTTAGAATTACTTGCAGAGAGTGTTAAGTTATGGTCCATATTATACAAGTAGTCTGGAATTATCGGCACTGCAAAAAAGGATTACGGTAATAAAGTCAAGAACGAAAAAAAAAAAAGAGTTAAAAGGTTCGCCCCTTATTGCAAATGCATATAAGCTCATTTCGGATAGTAGTAAACGAAACTTCGCACTCAAGTAACGAAAACAAGCTTTTAAATAAGAAATTCGGGTACGGTACGTTTCTCGAATCGATCGTCTTAAAGCATTATTTTATATACTAGTATATATAAAAAAACAACTCTTATAAACACAAAGAAATATCTTACCTACAACTGTGAGTAGCATGTTATCCAAAAACAGAGAGAAATACACAATGAAAATAATAACTCCGCCCGATTCCCTCGCCTTGTGCAATTCCTTTTGAAAGTCCAACATGGCATTATCAAAGTGAACTAGGGATAAAACAGTGTCATCACTGTATTGGAGTATAAATAAAAGAGACCCGCGCGTCAATAGTCAATAGACGTGTTTGTTTCTTACTTTACAGTGTAAGCAAGTAATGTGTGACCTAACAGCACAATTTCGAGGGCAACTGGATCATGGAAACCAGGAGGAGCAAATGTGTGGGTGTGAAGATTGCACCAAGCACCAATTTCCTCTTTGGTTGACTGCATATGAGGAAGTAGGGGTTGGGGACTCCATAAGACAGTAATCTCTGGCGCACAGGCGGCAGCTACCAGCAAAGCTTTCACTTTGATAACAGTGTATAATTGCTAATAAATTAGGTAATCTGTTAGCTGTGAGAGACAGCATGACATGAGTGAGTAAATCTCTCTAAAATGCACGCTGCGTATATTTGAGTGAGGCAACCAGTGTGAAACCTGTAGCGTTCAATGTAATAGATTTTCCTCTTTATTCGAGGATCTAGCTTTATAAACGAGGATACGGACACTTTAACCCAACCGAGAGAAGAGAACTCTCTAACTGAATATAACAAGTATGAATTATTAAATCTTTAATAAACGTTTAAAGCTGGTTGATGTTGTTATCTATAATTGAAATGCGCCATAAATAAAAAGATTGTTTTCCTAGACACTCTTTTTTTTTTTTTTTTTTTTTTTTTTGGTACTTTCTTATAACACATTAATTTGTCACCATGCGACTTTAATAATTATATTTTAAGTGCGTCGTATTTGCCAGCTGTATATTGGAATAAGCACTCACTCCATCCTTTTATCCTGACGGTTGCCAAGCAACCCGTGTAAACAAATGGCCGTTATGAACTATTCGAGTATGAGCGAATTCCATTCACCGGCAGCTCAATTTAAAATAAATGCAGCGATTGGAAATAGAAAAATTTAAGCAGTAAAGGTAGCGGTGAGTATTTGACGTGGCATCAATTAGTAATCGTGAAACAGTCAAAGCACCAAAACCGCAATTTATGAATGTGACTCGTTTGTGTGCACCATTTTTCAAATCGATGCCGTTAAAGGCTCAAAGGCACCGTTGACAAATTTTAAATGTCAAATTTGTTTTTCTACTAATTGTACACTGAATATTTAAGTCGTTGTACAGTCAGTTGATAGGTCATAACGCATGCCTACTGCAGTGTATAACTAACAATCCTAAAGTACATAAAGATAAATCGGTAATTAAATGCATATTCTGAGTGGTCGTTTTCATGAATACGAAGTAAATTGGTAATTAAGAGTAATTAGGCGTGAAAACGTGCAAACAGATGATTACAGGAGGAGAAAAACTACAAAAGTCAAGAGCGTAGCTTCAAATTATTACAGCTGTTGCGCAAAATAATTAATCTAAGAAGTGAAGTAATTAAAGGACTGTTTCCAGATTTTTAATATGCATTAGGGATGAATAAAGGGCGATAACGAAGCTTTTGTTTACTTTCAGCTCGCTTTGAATACCATATCCAAAATGCACATGACATCCGAAAAACTTTTATCGGTAGGATAGCTGGCAAACACATTTTAATTTATTTAAGATGAATCCACAATTAATTATTAACATTTTTTTTTAAAGGATCCGTCCGATGAGCTCGGTGGAAAAGATGAATTCTTCGACGAAAATGACTTCGATGCTTTCGAAACTGAGTATATGCCGGTAAAGTTATAATTTTATTCGTAACTTTAGACACGAAAATTTAATTTGTAAATTAAGATTTCTAAATTTTGACGGTGTTAGCAAAATATCATTTTATATATAACGAAAATGAATTCGACGTTGGCAATTTATCTCTGTATTTTATTTCTTTAAAAAAATCAGCGTAAAGATTTTTTTTTTTTTAGAAAGTTAGAGAAATACTATCAATCTTCTATTCGATTTGTTATGGTTGGTTGATATTTGGGATTTTGATTGTGCAAAGAAAAATGTGAACAGATTTATCTACGGTAAGTGATGATGTGAGAAGTTATTGATCGCACGTTGCTTGGTAAGTCGTCTAATAACACACAGCGGCACAATTATTTATATACGCTTTATATACCAGTTGGAAAATTCTAATTAAACATTCGTGTAATAATTTATTATCATTTTAAAAAAATGAAATTAAAACACAAGAGCGAGTAATACATCAACAACGTTGTTTATTTAGATCCTCAAAGAGATGGAGACGACGCCTGGAGTTAACACATACTATCCGGAAATAGAAACCTTCTGGAATAAAATTCGAGAGTATTTCGATGAGGGTCGTAAGATGATAGACAAATATGCAGATATAATAGCGGAAAGTAAATTAACATCTGCTCGGCTATTGGATGCGAAAAAAATACAGCAAGACGATCAAGTTACAATTGCTACGTTGCGCAAGGTAAGTGGAAAGTTGTAGTTGGATTACCCTTTGACGCATCTTGCAAATTTTTAATTAGAAATTGAAATTAGGAAATCGATCGCGCGTGGCGACAACTAGACGAAGTTCAAGAACGAGAACAGCAGCAAAAAGAACTGGCACACACCCTAGATGCGGAATTAGACCGAATTAGAACGACTTACGAACAAGTTCCCATTTTGAAACAAGGCCCCGAAGCGTATGTTGAAAGTTGTTTTTTTTTTTTTTTGTTGTTTTTTTTCAAATTTATTAAACATGTTTTAAATTATTGTGATTAAACAAGCCTTCACTCTAAGGCTTGAGAAATGCAGAAATTACTTTTTTATGCGGTGGGAAGAAGTTGCGCATTTGATGAATGCTTGCGAAAATCCTCGGTGGAAATAGGAAAATTTTTATTGCATCTCGGCACGTTATTCCGTTCTAAAATATGCTGGAACGTAAAGGGTGGAGTCGGGATGCCAATATTTGAAATTATTCTTGCCAAGATTTTCATGCGGGTTGAATATTTTATCCGAGGTTTTTTGAATCTCTAGTGAATTAACTTTTTTTTTTATCCCCTTTACTTATTTTTTATTTTTGATTTTGGATTTGAAAATACATAGTTGGAACTTACTGCGCAATATATATTTAAAAATCATAAAAAAAAGTAATTTCTTTTTTCTTTTTTTGATTTATTTTAAATTTTAAATATCTCGAGTTTTGTAAATTGAAAATGGAATTGCATAAGCTTGCAAATGGATTTGTAATGATATACAGACCGTTACTATAAAGTGGGGAATATTTTTCTAGCTTTAATTTATTTCTATAGCGTGGTGGAATTGCAAAGAAACCGTGATGAGCTATTAAAAGAGAGGGATCAACTCGGGGGTGAATTGCTGAAACTGAAAGATACTGTGGGATCGCTCACTTTACAACTTCAAAATGTTGAAAAGCAGAAGGAGCAATTTGAAGAAAATATAAAACTGGTAGTGTAACCCTAACTTTATTGCTGCGAAACTTTTCAACCCCTGGCGACAAGTTGAAATTTTTTTTATTTTTTTTAGTTGAATCAAGAAAATTATAAAAGACGTAACGAGTTTCAAAAGGAAACCCGCCGCCGGGAAAAGTTAGAACTAGACTTGAAAGTAATGAAAGGAGATGTTGACCAAAAGACAGAACAGATTCAGTATCAGCAGCAACAGATAAGCAAACTTAAAGAGAACTCTACTGCTTTAGAGCATAAGTTGAAGGAAAACAAAGTAGGAAATGATGTTAAGTTAAGCATAATTGATGCGTACATCTTTTATCATTTGTCTAGATCCAGAGAGATCAAATGGCCAAGGATGTGGAAGTACTCAACCTGCGACTACTTCGTCTTCATCAAGAAACCGAACTTCACTTGCAAACTTTAGAGCAGGCGAGCAGAGATAATTCGCAAATTGCTACCGAGCTCAGGGTATGCACTTCCATTAAAGCTGTGAAGCACTTTTCACTCAATCGATGAGTCTGTTTGTCTGTCTTACTGTTTCGTCTCACAGGTCAAAGAAGATGAGGTGGTTCATCTCAAACAAGAGAATGTCAAGATTTCAAAAATGCGCGATATTTTAACGAGGAAAATCAACCACATGGAAGAACAGAAGTCGGAATTGGAGCAAATCAAAGAAGAGCTCAAAATGTCGAACGTGACGATGCATAGAGGTGAAGCAAACTGATTTAGCAATTATTTTTTTTAATAACTGTAAACAAAAATTTTAGAAATCGAGGCATCCAAGAGACAATTCGAAATAGATAAAAAATCGCGAGATGAGTTGATTCGTGAGAAAGAAAATTTGACCAAAGTTTGTGCACTTTTAAATGACGTAAATGAAGTGTTGGTTGTTTATATTTGGCTTCATTTTCTCGGCTTAGAATTTAGTAAAGTCAAATCAAACAACTCATAAATGTCAAGCTGTCATCCAGCATATGGAAATGAGTCGCCAGTCGATGGAAATGGAGTTGCTGAACACCAGAGATGAAGTCGACAAAAAGAAATCAAACATTGTGATGTTGGAGAAGGAACGTGATAGACTCCTTAGTCAAGCAAGTGATTACATAAAGAAAGTAAGGGAAAAAAATGTTAAAAGGATTATTTTTTTTCTTGCTCAAATTGAAGGACCCGTCTTGCGTGTGCAGTTGTAGTGTATTTTGAAATAAGATTTGCGTTGAACGTAATTGAATTTCTGGAGAATTTGTTGACTTAAGGAGTTTTATTTTGATTTTGACAGATAAATTTGCAAAAAGATGAGATGAAACTGAAAGATATACAAACATACGAGGTAAAGAAAAGACTGATCGATTCAGAAACCAAGCTACGCCAGCAGATTAATATGTACGAATCCGTGAGAAGCGATAGAAATCTTTTCAATAAAAATCTAATTGAGACTCAGGTATGAGAAGCAACGCGATACACAGACGCCTGGAAAACCATAAAAAAAAATCTGTTTTATCTCGCAGGACGAAGTGACAGATATGAAAAGAAAGCTGAAAATACTGTCGCATCAAATCGAACAGCTTAAAGACGAATTGAATGCCAAAGACACAACCCTAACTCGCGAACATCTCGTCAATCAAAAGTTAGACCGCGAAAAAGAAACTGTGAAAACGGAATTGGTCCACGCTAGAGATCAAATTGCGACTATGAAAGATAACATTGAAGCGCTTTCTTCCGAACAAAGAAGATTGAGTCGCGGTTTGCAAGATGCTGACAAAGATATGAGTAAAAAAGTGGAAGAATTAGACAGAGTAAAAAAAAAAAAAAATTTAATTAAATTATTTTTTTAATGTAATTTAAAATTCAATATTTTCTACACGATTGATTAGGTGAGATCCGAACGCGATATTTTAGGCAGCCATTTAGTTAAAAGGAACGAAGAAATCACATTACTTTACCAGAAAATCCAAGTTTTTCAATTCACTCTGAGAAAAGGCGAAAAGGAGTACGGGTTGCGGATTAGCGACATCCGTTTATTAAAATTGGAGATTCAGAGAGTGAGAAGGGAGATGGTCATTCTAACTCGAAGGTAATCCAATCTTTAAGCACTAAGAATTCAATAAGTCCCTTTAAGTGCTCGCTCCAGTGCGAGAAATTACAGGGAGCTAATGGCCCACGAAAAGTGTTTGCAGCGGCGTGGATTTTAGTTTAGTAATTAGACCTAATGGTTTGCAGCGCGGAATTGCACTTTCTAATCTAATCTCAACTCATAAAAAGTATAAAAAGGTCCTTCAGGTAAGTAAAAGGGCAAAAGAAATTTAACGGTCTGCAGTTTGAGAAAAGGGAAATTGATATTGCAGCTGAAATTATTTTTTCCGGTAGCTGAATCGTATAGACGGGCTTTAATAAAATACCATTTTATTTGATGTTGGAACATAATGTTTGCATGTGGCGGTTGATTTCTTGACATTGCCAAGGGCTATGCATCAGGTGGATTTATCGATTTTAGATACCGACAGATCTCCAGAGAAGAAGAAGAAGTGTGCCACTAGATTGAGCTTGGGAATAAAGGTTCAAGTTGGACTAGATAATATCGAATTAGATAAGCTTGGTCTATCATAATTTGTTTACATTACAAGAGATACGGTAGATATAATGATTAAAATATACGTTTAAAAGGAATGGAAATTGGTACCGTATTGAAATAGTTCGGAAATGATTTCTGTTGCTTCGTTACTCGTGGGAAATTAATCAGTGCTGCAACGGAACATTTGGGGTGTGGATTAACTAGCTTTAATAATTTCATGCTATTTGAAGCTCATTGATTACTTTTGCCATAACTCGCATTGATTTATTCGTGTTTGCTATTCATTAATTCGAATATATTTCATTTGCAAAAGTTTATTTTTTTTTTGTCGCCAGTGCTTCGAAAGTAATCGATTTGCGACGCGAGTTGTATCACATGCAGAGAGAATTGATGAGGGAAAGGACGAGATGCAAAGCCCTGGAAGAAGAAATGGAAAATCCCATGAATTTACACCGATGGAGGAAACTGCAGGTGACAAGGGTTTACTATCGGGCGATGAAAGTTACACGGTGAAATATTTTGAATAACGTTTCTAGGGTAACGACCCAAGCACCTATGAATTAATTCAAAAGATTCACACGCTTCAGCGAAGACTTATACACAGGACGGAGCAAGTGGTGGAGAAGGAGGTTCTTATACGAGAAAAGGAACAACTGTACGTCGAGTTGAAAAAAATCTTGGCAAGGCAGCCGCGTCCTGAAGTAGCGAGTCAAGTGCTTGTTTATCAAAAAACTTTGAGAGATAAAAATAAGCAAATGAAAGTACGTTCATACATTACGAGGAATATAGTGGTTGAAAAAGTTTAACTCTATATATGCATTTCAAGCCATGTTCGCTTGAAATGTCTTGCCAACTGTATAGTACTTTTAAAATGTTATCGACCGAGCTAAAACTACAATGCATTATTTGGCGTTGCCAAGTCATGTTGTATGGGTTGCAAGTTTCTGTTAGATTCGAAACTTAACATTTTTCAGTAAATGCAGTTCAGAAATTGTAAATACGAAATTGTACTGCTGTTTTCGTACTGGATTAGGAATCCAATATTGTGTATTGGTAATATATTCATATGCAACTAGAGACTCTTAAACTTTTTCATCTAAGATTTCAAATTTCACCACTAGGGAGTAAAGCCACAAAAGGTTGAGAAATGACATAAGGTTTCGCCACTTTCATAAAATACAAAATTCAGTTTTTTTTTTTTTTTTTTTTTTTTTTTAAACCAATAAATGTATAAATAAATGTATACATTTTAATGTTTTTAAGTTTATTAATTTATTTTGTACTTAAAATTGGTTTTGACCTTATACGAGGGAAAATTTATACATTTCCAATGTATTTTCACAATTAATTCGATTAATGACGTCACAAAACCCACGGGGCTTCATGTTAAAATCAACCAATTACACCGACAGTTGAAGTGTCGAAACCTTACAGTCTGTACGTCGTTTCGTTTCTCAATCTTGAAAGTCACTTTTCTTCCCCAAGCGAATGAACATTTTCTATCACTTTTTAACTTTAATATTTATTACTTCTAGGCAATGGTGGCCGAACTGAATATGTACGAAACTCAAATATCCGAGAATAAATTTGTAGTGGATGGTGTAATGAAGGATTTGGAAGACTACAAAAAGAAATACTACTTGATCAAAAAAACCATTTTAAATCAGAAGTAATTAATTGTGTATACGCGTTAACGACTGTCAATAGCTTGTTGCTTGTTTGATGGTGTTTTTAGTGTTGAATAATGTTTTACAAGTGAGTCGAGAAGTTCGGTGTAAGTAGAAAAAATTCTCTTTCAGAAGTAAGCACGGTCATGGTCTTGATTACACAAGTGCATCAGCGCCGGAATTTTCTCATACCAAACCGGTGGGTGGAGGGTTTCGCATGATGACTACTACTTTACCTAAATTGGTTCAGTCTAAATAGACAAATAGCACAAAAAAAAAAAAAGAAAGACAAGAAATTTGGGGCATTTATAAAAAACTAAAATTATATTTTTGTACGTTGTTTTTTGGCACTGAATAAACAATTTTCACGAAGAACTTGCGATACACTGATTAGTATAACCAGAAGTAAATAAACTTCTGGTATAACTGTATATAATGCAGTCTGATATTCTTTATACATTCATAAATTAAAATCATAAATGAAAACAAGCTTTGATTCGATTAATAAAGGTTGAATATGTTATGATTGGCTCAACCATTGTTAATCAATCAACGTTTATCAGATTACCATAAGGAAAATTTAAATACTGTATGCTGATAGTTATTTAATCAAAATTAGTTTTGATTTCGCAAAAGAATTCATTAACCTTTTCAATTTTTTAAAAAAAAGTTTCTGAAGTAATAAAAATGCAGGATGAGTGGTGACCATTTGAAAAGTTCAATGTGAACTAATCACAGTAAAATCCGGTATTTGCTTGTTGTGTTTTTTTTGTTTTTTTTAAGTGAGTCTACCGTATGCATAGGTTCATTCAGATAAACACTACCTGAATTCTAAAATTTAATTTCACTAAGAAACCACTTACTGAACACATTTTCTAAATTTTAATTATCCTTCATTAACTTAAAGCGATAGCTTAAGGGTTGAAATTCTTG
>JAQFZP010000079.1:0-68426 GCA_034695745.1 Geophilus truncorum | reverse complement strand
TAACTCGAAGTCACTTCTCGTCGCGCGCGGACAGAAACGAGATGGTAGAATAACGTCATATCAGCAATTTTGAAAATGGCGCCCGCAGTTAGGCGAGAGATAACACGGAAAATAACTGCTGTCTGTTTGCCCGGTTTTGAGGAAGTTTTTTCTACTACAAGTGAGAAAACATGTGTGAAGCTAGCTTAAGATATTAAATGTTAAAAACATTTATGTAGCTGTCGTGTAAAGTTACTACGCCTTTAAAGTGTATAAATCTTATTTTGTTTGCAATTACAGTAAAAGTTAAAATATTCAATCTTGAATCCAGCCAGTGCATCAATCTGATTCAAGTTAATGTTATTCTTGATGATGATTTAATTTAAATTGCGGCATTGATGCATGTTCAGCGTCAATTTCTCACTGCTGTAGGTACGTGTGTGGTAAAATTAGATTTTCCGAAAATGTTTAGTAAGTTTTGAAACCATGAATTATAATTTTACACAAGCGTAGTCGCCCGTGTAATTTTTCTCTCTCTCATATTTTGCTTGAAATAAGTTTCCTCCTCATCTTAATTGAATCAGCAAATGTCCAAAAATTAACGTAGCAACATGTCAAGATAACTTTCATCGATGTTGCGCTCAAGTCTACAAATGATTAATTAGTATGATTTCCTTAGGATACACTGCTTGTTCAAAATAAACTGAAAATACAAATATTTTATTTTTTTAGTTGAAAAGTAATGTACATGCAAATGAGATAAAATGTTATTGCAATGTTGACTGAATGCAAGATAAACGGCACTTGCCAATTTGTATATTGTTCATTCAAAGCTAAAGTACAGCAATACTGTTAAATATTTAGATATACTGTCAAAGCAACAGCCGTTATTTTATAAGTTCGTTTTAGAGTACCTATTACAATTTTCACTGCAGTACAGTACTGCAAGAAAAAAGAAAAAAGAAAGAAGAAAAAAAAAAAAAAAGGAAAAAAGACGTTGAAACAGATGTTTTCGAAATTAGCAAAGACCGACAAGGACATTGCTCGACTAAGAGACAATTTCGCTTCATAAAGCCAAATAAAAAGCAACTTAGCGGAAAAGGCAACTAGAACGCAAGACAAATGGACAAGTAGACGACGCTCCTCCCTTAGAAAAGTCTTTACTTTGGATGCGACTAAACGCACCGTGAGAATGTTTATGTATGAACCGAGCACTTGGCTGGAAACAACGAGAATTGATGACGAGCAGGCCTCACTTCGATAGAAAACTTAACTCTTGTCTGTATATTGCCATCCTCTTGACACAACTTTTCCTTATTTCCACACACAATAACCTAACAATTCGCAGCAAATCCCGTAATAAAAATTCGAGAAACAAATTTTTTGTTTGTTTGCTTGTTTATGGGGATAAAATATAGGCAAATGAATGCTTTGGTTCATACCTGTCGCAATAAAACATGATGCTTTAAATCTGACAGTTTAAATGCTGTTTATGAGATTTAGGCATAAATCACCTTAACATTAATCTCGTTTATTTGTCACGTAGAATTCGTAAATTACAATTGATTGATTAATTGATAAAAATTATAAAAAAAAAAAAACATAACTTAGTAATATCGTAATTATCAAAATGAAATCAGTGTTTGGATGTGTCAAATAAATCAGACAGTGAGGAAATGTGAGAAGAGACGAGATTGAAACGAGATTATCAAGGCATGAAACCTGGTTTAAAACGCTTTATTGATTTTGTTTTCTTATTAAAAAAATTTTACTTTTACATTTTTTTTGTAAACACTGAAGTATGCACAAAGATCCGAATCAGTATAAATTACCCAATTAATGTCCAATCACATTGAAAAATGTTGCCAATGATTCCCAACATGATTTACGACCTGAAATATCAATCTCAGGTTTTGATGTATCATAATACACACATTTTGAAATCATTACTATACATCAAATCAATTCAAATCATTTTTTGCTTCCTCTTAAAAAAAAAAAAAAAAAAAAAAATCAATTTTCTTTTTTCTTAAAATTTTAAAATGTATTCTTTCTTTTTATAGAAACTCTGCTCCCAAAGGCACATAATCTTTAAAAATTGATTCGAGAACTCGCCATTATATCACCTCACATGTACATTTCCTTAAAACCATCAACTCGTATTACTCAGACGATCACCATTTTCTATGCAAAACAAAAATTTCAGCATCAAATTGCATTCCCTACACTTCTATTCATAATGCAACTTTTAAAAGTCATTAACATTGTCCATTTCATCACTCATTCTAAAAGCCTTTTTAAATGCTTTTGATTACAAATTTGCACCTACCTACTATAATTACAAAGAAGAGCCGCCAATTAAAGATGTTTGCAGACAATTAAATACCCTACCATATGTAAAATTCAAAATTATAACTATTTAAGTTTAATCCTTAAACAACACCGTTTTGCGTCAATGATTATTCAACGACAACGTTCGTGTAAACGATAATGATGTACTTTTACGGATTTAACGAAATGTATCGATTACGTCGGTGAAGCAAGCACGTTTACAAATTCAAATTACACATTTGGCACTCATTTCAAAATCAATCAAAAATTCTCTCTTTGCATATCAAAGATCACTCGACTTTTCACGCCAAACAGAAAAACTAATGTGTTAAAAAATGATAGAAATGTTGAGAAAATTTGTAGAAATTTTGAAATTATTCATTAGTTTATATATTTTAATACCGTATCTAAAAAGCTTATTTAAAACTCGATTTTCAGTACGGTATGCTAATTTATAGTAAGAAAAAATAAGTTTCAATTTAAATTTCAATTCAATAAAACGTATTTTGTTTCAATTTTCAACAACTGAAACTCCAATTTGATTTTCATTTAATTAAAATTTATAACCTGATTTTTATTTGCATTGTCAGCAATTCTAACTGCCTTTTTCAGCAATTTCAAACAACCCCCATTAAAAAAAAAAAAAAAAAAAAAAAAAAAACTCAACCGTTATTGTATAAAACCGGGAGATTTTTATTTTATTTTTTTTTAGTTGAAAAGTAATGTACGAAATCCGTGCACGTGATCCATTACGAAAATAGGCGCAATAAAATGTTTGCCAGGTCATATTTTTCTATTGCTCAAATGCGCGTAAATCATAAAACTCGCATCAAAACGACATTGGATTTGGAGATGCATCGGAGACGAGTTCGATCGCAATTGGCGGACTCAGTCGTCGTTTGCATAACAACGAGCGATTTAGCCGACGCTACAGAGAATTAGCCGACCGCACGATTCATGTCGATTCGTACCACGCTAATTAATTTCGCAAGTTCAAATTAAGAGCGCGGCAATTATGTAAATTTTTTTTTCCTTTTCGTCGCTCTCCTTGCATGCGCAGCGCGGTACAGAATGTGTATGAAGGAAATTGAAGCATTTCGAGTGGGCGGTTCAGTGGCAGGTGTGGCACGAGGCCCGTTTCAAATGCTGATATTGTATTCAGTCTAACACATGAAGGCAACAGCTGTCGCTTATCGACTCATTCGTGGTACGCACTTGGCGCAGCTCATCTCTCAAACCACCAGCAAATTTTCATAATTCCAACACCAAACTATAGACCGATCAAACCAGGGTGTTGAAAATTTGCGCCGGTCATCTGTAACCATCGACTGGACTCCGGAGCAACACATTTGCACGCCTTCGACCCTCGTAAACTCGATTAAGCAAAGTGCTTTAGAAGATTGTGCTCACTGGATTTATAATCCTTTACAGCTGAAATCCAAATCGATCGATGCTTTTAATCCTTTGTTTACTCCCGAGAGTCGGCTGTTGGTTGCGCTCCTCTGCATCCCGCGTTTTAAAGCAGGTGTGACTCGACTGGGAGCAGGATATTAATCGACCCACGCACCGACACACATTCTCATTAATTCTCTCTTCACTTTACTTTTCTGATTAGTTAATTACATTCTACCACATCTGTCTCCTCCTGAAATGTGCTCAAACTACCAACCAATTGCCTCATAATAATTCAAATTCTTCCTTTATCTTAAATTTCCCTCTTTTTTCAATTTCAAATTTACGATGATAAGAAAAGAAGATTTGTTTCAGCTGCTCTGCCCTCTGAATATTACGAAATAAAGCAATTGTGGCCATATTGAAATATTTTACGGATAAAAAAAAAAGGAAAAAAAAAAGATGTATTTCTCTGATCTGATTAATGTCAGCTCGTTGTATAATGTATAACATATGAAATTACAACTAATTTCAAGAATTTGAATTCTTCTCTACTAGAAAAATCAAATTTATTGTAAAACGCTTATAAAACGACGAAAAATTAACAAAACAACAAATCACATTTTTTAAAAAACACCCAAACGCCTGTTACATTTAAAACGTCTGACTTCTAATGAGAGAAAATTACAGAATTATTCATATCAATTATCAGTCAAAACGACATTTGCCTACACTACCGTTTCAAATTTAACTCATTTGCCCTTTACCGTTCCCCGAATTTTATTGTAATATATATATATATTGTATATGAAAAATTCATTCCTTTGGTTTATTTGCCCTTCCCTTCTAAAAATGAACCTTCCTTTTACAGAAATTGTATATTTCTTTGCCTAGCTCTACAAACAGAGAAATCGAAATGAAAAACAAATGATCAGTCTCTTTATTCTGTCAGCAATTGAAACAAAACGTCAAATGATCAAAGTCTTGATCTCATATCGGCGCAGTCATTGACCTGAAGTTTAATCCTGGGCAAACTGACGTGTAATGGATAGCAGATATTGTTTATCCAACTCGCTACTGTTCAAATCATCACGGCGGATGAAAGCGAATCACTCAATTCCAAACTCGTAAAAAACGTTTGTTTATCAATAAGCTACTTTATAAAAAAGAAAAAGAGTGACACAAGTCCTCTTTTGTATTGGTCTGGTCAATTCACCGTTAAATTTATCTAGTGGTGTCAAAAACTGCTTTCATTTATTTACCGGTACTCCTGATGCGGTAAATCTGAACGTGATAAACACATCCCTAAATTCCTTTTTAATGCATAAAAAAAGTGCTTTTTTGAGCTGCCACTTTTAGTAATCTCGCAAATAAAAAGAAATAAAAAAATCCTTCGCTGCATTTCGATTTGTCTCAAAAAGAGGAACTGAAGCATCTAATCACTTTTTAATTTCCAATATTGACAAAATGAAATTAGAGTTCTGAAGCTGCCATTTCACGTAGTTAAATAAAACATGTAGATTTAAAAGAAAATTATATAAAAGCAGTAAGTTGGTTCAATCAGAAAAAAAAAAAAAATATTTCTAACAATAAATTTTTCATATTATTTTATCTCAAAATTGACATTTATCCATTTACCAAACACAGTTGTTCAGCAATCGGATATTTAAATAAATACTTTTGCCATCGATTGCAACGTATTACTAGAACCCGAGGCACTTGAACTACATTTCGTGCTCGTCCATTTTACCTATTATGGGAGTAAAAGGGTTTTCGATGTGGAATAAATGCAATATTCTTCCGGACAGAAAAGATGAGAGAGTGGAGACGGGAGAGCACCGATGGAAGAGACTCACTTCAATACCATTTTCAAAAGCCTTTGCTCTTAAGTGCTGGCCGTTTATGGACGGGGGAAATGTCGACCCGTGTCCAGTAGTCGAGTCCAAAGCCTGTCGTGACTCGGTAGACAGATAGAAATCTGAAACGGTTGCACGGGTGCACACAACAGGCGGCAATCGCTTTGGCCACAGCAAAGTACACGAGGGTCCGTTTTCGAAACGACGCGTGCACAAAACGCATTGCGTCGCTCTAATCTCTTCACAGAGACTCGTATAAAGTTAGTCGAATCTAAGCTGAATCTTTATTGGCCAATTCCCCAACCAAAAAACCTAAAGTAGCATGAAGGAGAAATTCTTCGACACAAACGAAGCTATTTAGTATCGCTGCCCACTTTTGTTTCGTGTTTAAAATTCTTTGCACTTGGAATGTTTTGAATGATCGTATTCGCACTTCTTTTTTATATCGGTTTCTGCATCTTGCGTGAAAACGCAGTTTGGTGTGTAAATTCACATGCAAATTGCGCGTTATATAAACAGACTAAAGTGCTAAGAGAAAGAGAAAAGAGTCGACTTGTCATTTGATTTATTCTTTTCTATTCCCTCCTGCTGCTACCTCGCAATTTAAATCCAACACTTTGAAGAACTCTCCACTCTTAGAGTGAAAATTTTTGCCAAAACAAAGTCCATTAAAAGTATTGCATTGGGTGATGAGAAACAGTAACTTTAAACCACTTAGTAAAAACAAACATTTAAAAAAAAAAAGAAGAAAAACACAAGATTTGTGTGATTAAATTTTTAAAAATCAGTTGCAATGATTAAAAAAAACTTTCCAATAATATTTGTATGTAACTAAACCCTGACTTTTGGCCATTTTTCTCTCATACATATAGTAAGTGGACATTTATAAATGCGTTTATTCCACTTATTTAATGATAAGAACTGACAGACTGCAGTTTGTGCGTTTATATTCAAACAGAATTTTCGAAGGATTCATTTCCAGCAATGACTTTGCACGAAAAAGGAAAAAGAAATTTGTAAAAAAAAAAATAAATTGTTTTGGACAGTTTATCTGAATTAATTCGTTTGTACAACTGTAATTGATAATTACGGTACTAAACACATTACAAAAGTTATAACAACTTCTACAAATAAGATTCACTGATAATTTACTACTGCAAAGTCCAAAACCAAATGCCATTAAAGTGAGAAAAAAATATATAAATAAAGTGCTCGTTGCCATGCGTAAGACACCACTGTCCGAATTACAGCAAGCGCAATAGCGCAGCGCTATCACCTCTTGTAAGTAAATTGCACATTTCTTGCATCTATTATTAAAACACATCAGCTTTTCTCGCCTTTTATATGACACTGTGTGCCTTGTGGTATTATAATTGCTCCTTCACCATTACTAAAGTTCTTGTTTATCATAAAACGTAAAACAAGCACGACTTGAACTAAAATTTCTTAGTTACTAAACCAACAAATTCAAAAATATGCGCACACACCGTAGTTAAATATTTTCATTTAAACAGCAAAAAACTTTAACCTTTCTTCAACATTGCACGTGTTTGTTTTACTGACGTTTCTATTTTTTATGTTTTTCGTTGTGAAACTATTGATTCCTTCGTAACCGAATGGTTAAAATAGTTAAAAGCTTTCAGAAAACAATTCCTCCAATTTCCAGTGATGATCTCGACGGGCCTTTGCTAACAAACCTGCAGTAGCAATAAAGAACTCTTAAAGCAGAGTGTCGAGCACCAAAAAAAGGAATGGAGGTTTAAGGCAAAAGAGTGCAAGTGTGAAAACAATCCAGAGCCGAGTTGCCAGCTGCTGACACATCTACCGAGTCTGGTGGGAATAGTAGGCGAGGAAATATGCTTGGCAGTTTGGGCACCCGCTCTGCGTGCTTTTGCTTCTCTTCTTATCGATCTTTTCTTTACTTGCTTCCTAATGTTAGGTTGGCTGCAAACGGCAAAAAGCAAGCCACTTTTCTGCATCTTCCTTCATTTCCCATTCAATTCCATGCATCTGTTTGCAAATTAGAGCCAATTTCTTTACTCAAATTAATACATTTTATCATTTCTAACAAGCAAAAATATTGAAAAAGATAAGAGCAAAAAAGGTTTTATTGAAGCTAGCGACTTTAACCGTCGTAAATACTGAATAAATATTAAAAAATGAAAAAAAAAATATTGATCGAAAGATTTTGCAAACTTTCAATATTTTTTCCTTCTTTTTTCATATTTTATTCTTCCAATTATCTCGTATTTGGCTATAATTTATTAAAAGCAAAAATCTCTGCTTGTCCATTTTTTATATATTCTTTTTATTTTAACTTCTGAATCTCAGAATTCTGACTTCAAAATTATTTTTTTCAAGTACTATTGAGAATCGTATGATTTTAAGAAAATAGAAAATGCAATTTAGAAAATGTTTCTAAAAATTAAAATTAAAAAATAAAATCATTCAACGTTAGACTTTAATGTAATTAGTTTATATCTCAGTCTGAGTGCTAAAAAGAGAGTACCGTAAAAAAAAAAAAAAAAAAAAAAAAAAAAGGTAATGGGGCAGATTTTTGTAATCAGTTAAGTTTGCCAGGTACTTAACACCTTTTAATGAATTAATTAGACAAGAACACGTCTGCAATGAGATGAGAAAGCAAAAGAAGCAATCCGTGTTGAATAGTTTTGAGCAGCGACATTTCTATGCAAAGCATGCTTGGCATCAAATCTCGAGCTCTCGTTTTCTTGATTGGCTCCACATTATTTTCCATGCAAAATTCATGTTAAGCTCTGCACTCTCTCAACTTGATTGATTATAACTTAAAAAAACAGACAGAAAAAGACTAATCTGTTACTATTTACGTGCAGAAAAAAATAATATACAGTATCAGGGTAGTCTAAATCTGTAAGCTGTGTAGTTTGACATTTTAAATTTTCAAGAAAATACAAGTTTTTATTTATTTATGAATTTTAATTTTTCAGTTTCCTTAAACCAAAAATGACAAGCGCAGCGCATACATTCTACAGGGATTTCCGGTTCCTTTTATAATAGAATTATCGCCAAAGTCGATACTGTGATTAGTAAACTTTCAATTGATTATCTACAGTAAATAATTGTTGAATTGACCACCATCAATTATTGAATTAAAAGATGTGATAAAAACTTCAATTTTCTAAGTTTTGTTTTTAATTCCGAGAATAAAATTTGTCTGTCGCAAATGGAAGACTTACGATTTAAAGAAAGGTTCTCAAACTATAAATTGAAAATAATTTTATTCCGCTATTGAATCAACCCCACGAATTGAATCATAAGCGAGCTTTAAAATTTACGCGACAGAAAAATTTTAGTCCGCAGCACAACGCGTGCAATGCCGTTCAGAAACGAAACTTGCAATCTCTGCACTGCAAGAAACATGCAAATGAGATAAATCCAAAGTTGGTGAATATTTGAATGTTAGGTGCCAAATTGAACAATTGTAAGTCAGTAGCAATATCAAAACAAGTATCAAAACATACTGAAACTATGTGATAACAAATAATCATAAATGTTACCGAAACAAGAAAATAAGCCAAAAGCCACCCTAATTCTAAAGTCCCAAAATTCTTTTATTTTCGTTTTCCTTCAAGACTCAAATTTTCACTTGTACAAGTAATACCACGATTGCTCTCAGAAATTATCGATAATCCTGGAAATTTGGCGGAAAAATCGCCTTTTGCTTCTTTGACTTCTGAAGTCAACAAAATGCACCCAACAAATTTATTTTACGTAAAATTAAATATAAATGAACTAATTCCAAAATATGTATCTTAATGTGAGATTACAATTAATTACTTATTGGAATTAAGCGCTTCTGATTTGGCTCAACGAAATATTTAGAAGTTCGAGGTAATAAACTTTTAAACTGCTTATAAAATTCGGCTCTAGTAGTGATTTTCTTCTCAATCCTTAATGACCTTTACCATTAATTTTACATTACAAAACCCAATAAAGGAAAAACAAAAGAAACTTTATAACTTAAAAAAAATAAAAAAAGCTTAAAAAAAAAAGCCCAATATCGATCTCCAATCCGACGATCTGTGCTTGGGTTTGAAGACACACGCTCGGACAGAGCTAAGATTCAGTGATTTGAAGATGAGTTAGTGGGAATGGAGACGTCCACGGACACGGACTCAGTTGTTGAACGACTTAGATTACACGACTCGAAAAGATATATCGATGCGCTCGGTTGTACCATCGTTTAAAAAGTATAGTTTATCGTGGTCCATCCTCCCATTACGGTTCCAAGTGCCATATATTTGGTCATGTAACGATATGCCAGATTTTTTCCCTCTTCTCTTTCTATATAAAACAATTTTTTTTTTATCTTCTCATTCACCATAAAAATTACGAGTTTAATAGCAAATTGGAAGAAAAAATGGCGGATGTTTACGTCTTTTCCTGTCGAGAAGATTCAAAAGGATTTTGTAATCAAAGAGCAATGAAAAACTTGTATAGAAACCGCTATCTATTTTGGCCGGGAATGTATAAAAAAAAAACGTTCAATAACTTTACAGGAATACACCATAAAACCTGCTGATATTTTTATTGTACTTCCCACCGATAGATTCAAATTCAAAACATGAAAAATATACCGCCATCGAAATATAAACGTTTGTGATTTTTAACAAAAGGAAGAAAAACTTCCATCAATAGATTTTTTTCCCCTCTTTCTAACAGTAGCAGGGGTATTAGGCACGGCATTGTGGGAAGCTGGCAAATCCAACACGTAGGCAGGGAGATTCAGAACAGGCGCTGTCATTGCTGTTTGCACCGTGCTTAGCATTTGGAATGAGTGGAATGCATTGCAAAACACAAGCCAAAACATTTTACACGGCTAATAACGCCACGAACAGCAGCGTCAATTAAATACCGTAACCCCGTACGATTCGACTCAAAATTTTACGAATTCCTACATTTTTCCAATAAAAATATATTGTGTGATACAGGCGGTTCAGGAATGACAGTGGTAATTACGAATTTATTGGATGTTTGTTTGCACCGCTGGTTGATGTAGGTAACTCATAACCATCAAAGTGGAAAAATGAATAAGTGGACATTTAAAAGACAGTGAATAGTGAAAATTGCTGCTTCTGCAACATTCTGTTGGATTTACATATTCAAAAATGTATTTTATCGGAGAGATTAAAGAAGTGCTAAATATTATTTAAACTCTCACCAAATACCATCACGTCTCGCACGACAATCGACAGTCATAACTATAATTTCCTATTGTAGTAAAAATGAAGTTCTAAGAATAGTGAAAGATGTTTTTAATTTTAATCGATTTGTTTGCGTAATTTCATGCTAAATTTATCAGACTAGAATTATAACATCGCCCACTCCATCCCTCATTCAAAATATTATTAAATCAACATTTAATATCAAAAGCACCAAATCGATAATAAAAATTAAAATAATCCGAAAGTTTTCAATTTGAGAACTTCCTCCTACTGAATAAAAATGCTTAAAATGCGACCTAAAAACTTAAAAAAAAAGACCGACTTTGAATGCATAAAACAAAAACATAATATGCCCGTATTGCTCATGGGATCCCTCATTTGCATATCCCATTACCGAGCACTTACTTGGTATTTTATTCATATCTGATTCCCATCGAAACATTTTTCCCAATGATAACATATCAAGTGCAGATTATCTCCATACGACCCTATTTCCCCTCCTACAACACTTTTTTTCCCCGTCCCAACAGTTTACTTTGATTTCTTCATCTTCAAATGCGTAAAAAATCCTTTTCACAATTTTTTTAATTACATGATTAACGAAGAGCACGTAACAAATATTAATTAGACTAGCATCAAAGTGATTTTTCCCAAATTATATCTTAAATCTTTATGGAGGAAAAGAAGATAGGAAAGAAAAGAAAAGAAAAATCCAATTGGAAATAAAAGGAAACGATGGCCGAACTCGATGCCTTTCCATTTCATTAATGGATATTTATTAAAGATAATGAGACGCTTCAAGTGGTATGACGTGACGTGAGCTGGGCAAATACGATTTCGTTAGTGCATCGTGCGTTCTGACGATACAAACATTAGCATTTAGACTGGATTTTCACCTTTTTTGACACATATTGGGCTC
Organism: Geophilus truncorum; assembly: GCA_034695745.1. Classification (NCBI taxonomy): domain Eukaryota; kingdom Metazoa; phylum Arthropoda; class Chilopoda; order Geophilomorpha; family Geophilidae; genus Geophilus; species Geophilus truncorum. The sequence goes on along the minus strand of JAQFZP010000079.1, from coordinate 56,745 downwards.
AAAATCGATACGTGGCAATGCATCATTATGTGCACAAGCCATTTTGTCAGCAATGGTATTTTCTTATGCCGTTCACGTGTTGTGTGGATTCACTTTGCATTAACGTCTTTCTTTTCCCCTTCCCACGTGTTGTGAAAAATATTTCTCACGTTTGCAGCGATGAAGGAGAAAATAAATAAATAAATAAATAAATATAAATAAATAAATAAATAAATAAAAATAAATAAATAAATAAATAAATAAATAAATAACTAAATAAGTAAAAAAATAAATAAAATAAATAAATTCTCCACAACATAAAATCCCATTTTTTTGTAATTTTTGTATTTATTTTTTAAATCTCTTCTTTATTCTTTAAGCTCTGTTTCTGATTTAATCTAACTCACACGTGTTAAAGTTGCAGTTTGTCGAATTGTATTAGAAGAATGTAAGCCCTCTCGTAATCCTTCTTCAGTCACAGTTTAAAAACCCATCTCACGTAATAAAAAAAAAAAAAAAATATATATATATATATATATATAAAAAAGGAGAAGAGAGGAAATATAATTTAATCCAGTGTGCGAAGCCTTTTAAATTTTACAAATATATATAAACCAGATACATATATTTATATAATTTCTACATATGTATATATAAATATATATTTATAGATACATAAATATATATACCTACGTAAAATTTCTACATTTATATATAGAAATATATAAATGTAAAAATAAATATCCGACACAATAAATCACGAGTCGGGCTTTAGCATCGTTACGAGAAATCAAGAAGTACGAAATTGGAAAAAAATAAGTGGCGCCATCATACAGTACTAAACAACCCTGACCATTTATTATGCACGAAACTACCGTAAATAAATACAGCTTCAGAGTACAGTCCGCGTCGAAAAATCAAAGCGTCAATGTACCACCATTCAACGCTTTCTACTCTAAGCAGCTAATTAATACGCCGCGTTAATTATGCTGCGTTTTAGTAATCGATGCATCCAACACCTCGCAATCAAAACCGGTCGTCGGTAGAAAACAAACACGCATCGCGTACCCGTAATCATCAAACACATAAACCAGAAAATAAAAAAAATTATTTCCTGGTTTATGTGTTGAGGGTTAAACAAACTCACCTGTTCAACGGTGAAATCTGTCGACTGCTAAAGAAGTCGTCGTATCACTCAAACCGAATACCGAATGATTGCCACCGGAGATCCGCGTCGGCGGCTGAAAACAGGAGCTAGCGAAGATGAAGTTGGCGTCCGCATTCGCAGCCCCATTCTAACTGAGTCAAGCGCGGAGGCTGCGCACACATCTTCATCCTTTTCCGACGCGCGCTACATCTGTGAACGAAAAAGAGAATTAAAGACTTGATGATGATAGGGTGATGATGATAATGATGCAATCCTGTCTTATTCACGACATCGTAAAACGAGACAACTTAATGTTCCTCACCACAAAACAAACCCGTCACTCATTTACCCTACACAAATTAAAGCCGCAAAAACGAAAACGAGCGACGAAAAAGTGGTCGAAAAAGATCAATTTGCTGCTTACGATTCGAAATACAGTGAAAAACGTTAAATGTATGGCGTTAAGTTGGTTTAGCAGGGTGTGAACTGTGAACGATTAGACGAGACGTAAAGTGTAAATGAAGACACCAGTTAGATCGGTTGTTTGGAAAATCTCACGAGACTTCTTTTTTCCCGATGAGGATTATTTTGGTAGAGAGCCAATACAAGCGAGTGTTTTTAAGTGAGATGATGTATCAGTTGGTCGGTCACGTGCAAGACGAGGGGTCATCGCGTGGACTGGCAGCCCAATGCACTTTGACGAGAAATCAATAGAAATTCTTGTAGTTTACTGCACAAGACCAGACAGCAGCTGTTGTTTTCAAACCCAACTCAAATTTTTGATTTTTTTTTTTTTTTTTTTTGTTTGTTTCCGGAAAAAGTTCCATTTTAAAGACTTTCTTCGCATTAAATCCATTACACTTTAAATTTATTATTAGTTATTTTTCTTCACAGTTTTAAATTTTTAGTCTCGTTCATCAATCTCTAAACTAACCTCTTGTTCTCTTGAATTAAAATTTTGCTACATTCATAACGGGATTGAATCTTTTCATGTCAGGTGAGGCAAAGAAATCGAGCTCGAGGTCGTCAACCTTAGTGTTTGGTCAGCCAGAAGAAAATCGGTTGCGCCACCATCACTAAAGGAAGGAAGTGGGCGGCCATTTTGAAAAGTCGCAACATGGATATCCCTTCAAAAGAACCGTTTGATCGATGATAATTGGGGTCTAAAGTAGTACTGCTTGGCTATAAATTAAACTCTGCTCGAGGACCTAGTTTTTGCAATAGCACAAATGTGGTTAAATAAAGTAGCAAAAAGAAAAAAAAATCATATTTATGATTGCTTTTTTCTATTATACTTCTAAGCCCAAAATCACAGATACGGAATATATATAAAAAAGAAACAAGTTATTACTTCATCCTAAACTTTCGCCCATTTTGATAAATTAAAGTTTACTGGGTGTAAATCATCTTGGATTTCTTTTAAACGTGTGCGCGCGCAATGTAAAAAGCACCGCCTTGTGCTTCGCTGCAAAGCTTAACGACAAATGAACACGTTTTCGTGAAAAAGTATTTTTTATAGGACCGTGTTGTTAAAATTCAATTTTTCTTCTATTTCTTTGAATCAAAATTCGATTCCAACATAAAAAAAATAAAGATAAAAAAAATCAATCTTCCAATGTATAAATTGCTGGTGCGGCTATAAATTTTCAGTTATAAGAGTAACAGCTGGGTCAACAAATCGACTGAATAGCCAGAAAACTAAGTTTCGAGATGCTAAAAATAAGCCCCCCCCCCCCCCCAAAAAAAAAAAATCAAAAAAAAAAAAAAAATTCTCTTTTTGTAATCTCAGGGTGTAAACAAAACAAGGAAAGGGTAGAAAAAATGAAAAAGAGAAAAAAAACTTTTTTCCTGGCGACTTGTTAGTGGTAAAATGAGTCATTTTAGAAGTAATCAAGCGCCTCTTGTTGCGCCGGGCTTAGAAATGGAAAAGGCGCACGAGAAAACTGCGAGGTCCAAAACTCTCAGCTTGTCCTTTTTATTGCTTCTGTCCCTCGTGGTAATGGAAGGAGCTCCCCTTTCCCGCCAAGGAAGAGGCCTCACGTGGGCACTGAAGCGTAACAGAAGCAGCTTCTATTCTCCTTCTCCTTTACTCCCCCCTTTCCTCCTTCCATTTCTGTCTTCCTGACTCCTCTAGTATCGAGCCAAAAGGAGACTCGAGTTGCTGCCCTTGCCTTGACCCACTGCTCAACTCTTATTATCCATCCTAAATCACATTGCCACTCACAAATGGACCTCATGCACGACCATTTGACGAATGACATTTTTCCCCAAGAATTTTTTTGAAGAATAAAAAATTTCTTGGTTGAGTGCGCTTAAAAATAAGAAAAGTTTTCAAAATCATGCGAGTCTCTGACCTCAACAGTGTCATTCCGGCTTGGCAACACATTTGCACCAATTTGGTCGTTAGGAGATCTTTGACGAGTTCCTTAATCCGGTGCAGGCTCCCTCTCTTATCGTCGCATAACAGAGTTGCACGCTCGTCTGTGTGTTGCTCATTTTGCAACAGCTCTTCCACTCTTTTCTCGTCACTTTTACTAGGCGAATAACCCAGTTGGCATCTGGGCTCGGTGCATATTTACGATCTCGATTCGCGAACAGAGAGAGAGAGAGAGAGAGAAAGAGAGAAAGAGAGAGACGGGAGTTGGAGTTTGAGAGGGAGGAGGGAGTGTGGAGGAAGAAAACTGAGGCGCGGCTGCTCTCTCCCGCTCATACACATTTCAAATATTATAAATAATAAGCGTAGTAGCACACTCAACGAATGGACGCTAATGCAAAAGATGCTAGAATGGAATGGAAGGATTACTCAAGCAAAAGGATTCTGACAACTGTTAAAAATACATGGGTAAAATGTTTAGGGCATCGTCCATAAATCAAAATTGTAGACGGAATCAAGACTGGTGACGTGAGAACCAATTTGCGTCGCAAGGCACTGCAATTTGTACGAATATACGAAAAGAGACGTCTATCGATCAAATAAACATCGACAAGAATGAAGATGCAGACAGAAACAGAAAAATAAAAATAAGAAAAAAATGCCTAACGTGTTTTGATCGAGTGTCTTTCTCGATTCCGCCGTCCCCCCGTCCCGTTTTCCCCTTATCTGAAGCCGTTAAAGAGAAAAGGAAATTAAAAAAAGAAGCGTAATCTAAATGAAAAATGACGTACGACGCCACACTCGGTGGCGCCACAATTACCCGAGGAGAAAGTGTCATGCAGACTCAACTCTGGCGCCGAGCCCCCGAAACTGTCTACACCGCGTCACCGCACCCCTATTGATGACACCTGACACTCGTCACCCACACGACCCATCCACCATCTTTAACTATTAAAACCAAATTCCACTCTTTATGAATGCAATTTGAAAATGAAGAAGAAAAAATGTGGAAAATGCAGAAAACTCCGCCTTGTGCTTCCCTGCTACACACAACCATAATAAACTCGCTATATATTTAAATAATCTAAACAAAAAAAAAAATACTAATTTTTTTTCTCTGGTAAAATGTTTCGTTTCTGTGACCCCCTAATACTGCAGCCCGGACTATATTAGAAATTTATGTGGAAACAAGACACATTTGAATGTGAATTAAGCTCGTTTCCTCGCTCGGCTCCAATTTTATTTTGTTCCACCGGGTAATTTATTAGTGAGAGAAGCAGATTAATTTGGTCGGCTTATTAACTTTGCTCCTCCATTTTAAAATAAATTCATCAACTATAATGCTCACATGCGCAAATTATTTCAATGTAAACTAATACCACTGTTTAAATAGATTCTTATGTACATAAAACTCCCCTTGCTTTCTTGTACACAAATCACAATTTTTACTTGTTTTAAAACTTCCATTTTTTCCCCATTAACATAACATGCAGAGATAAGCAAAGTGCTTCGTTCGCTTAAGAAGAAGTAAGCAAACGAAATCTCGTTTCTTACTTCGCTTATCCTAATAGACTTACTGAGTACCCCTGAGAAATAAAGACAAAAATGATCAAAAGAGCAAATCTTGACGAAAATGAAAATAAATAAGTGTTGCGTCACGAATGCCAACTTTTTATTACTCATACATGAATAATAAATAGCTGCGACATGTTTTAAACACATTGATATCAACAGCACGTATCACCAAGAGAAAAAATATATAAATAATAAAAATGTATGTTTATTTTTTTTTTACATTTCCAACTTTTGCTTTCATTGGTCGTTTATTATCTGTTTATGAGAGCTCTCTTCCCCCCTTCCCATAGCAAGGTTAAACTGTAGCCTAAATACGGATCAAGCGGTAATTTTTTATTCAATTCAATCGCAGAAATTATGGTAAAGTTTTAATCATTGTGTCAAGAGTAATTATTTCATTACTGAAATGGCATATTGTGAATTCGTTGAATAGTGCGTGATTTCCCACATGCAATTATCCGCAATTAGTCAGTGAAAATAACTCATGTGTAAATATTCTCCATGTAATTTCAATTTTCCTACTAACGGTTGAATGATTGTTTCTTGATTTTATTCACAACTAATGATCAGCATCAGGTAAATTCAAATAGAAAAATCTAATTCACTCCTACTTCAGAGTAAATGAAAAAACCTCGAACGAATTACTTTCTCATTTAACCCACATACTGCAACTAAAGTCGTCAGCTCACAATCATCACAAGCAGTTTATTTTTTTATGTTTGCAACTGCTACACAGGAAAATTGTTCGCCAAAGTTTGAAAATAATCTCAGAAAGCCAATTGCCAGTTTTGGCCAGCTGGAATAATATTTTTTTTGATTGTAAAAAAAATACCGCACATGTCATCGAAGAGGACAGTCTGAATAAAGCGTGATTAGTTCAGTTAATAATAAAAACATTCTAATTTAATCATGATTGCTGAAGATATAAAAGTTTAACTTTTTAATACCCATGTTTCTAGTAAAAAAAATAATCTAGAAAAATGATTACAGAGAAGGAAAAATTTTCGCACTTATGAAACCAGCTCTATTCTTCTGAACTATACGACCAATACCTATAAGGCTTTCCCATTGAGGTTGAAAGCGGCAAACCCCACTTTACCAGATTTTTCGTTATGTTTGGTAACATTTTACGTTCTTTTGGGTGCGGCAATAAACGTAAGTGGAAAGAGCATTTATAATAGGGAAAACAAAAATATATGAATATGCAAAAAACACAATAAAGTTAAATATCCCGTGAGAAATTTGTCGCCCCTTCAGATGGCGCCTGCTGTTACACAATCCAAAGCTTAATTTTTTTTTTATTTCTTTTCCCTTACACAACTTTATGTTTAACATTTTCTTGCATGTGTTTCCATCTTATTACCCGATGCACAGCTGCGAAAATTCCGCGAGAAAAAAAATACGTTACACTTTTCGTTCGGTGAAGCACAAAGATCATTCTAGCATGTTATTGCCTCGAATAAAAATGAGAGAGAGGGGAAAAATCAAAGTTAGCCCAGCATGCAATATTGCATCGAGAAACCCCCACCACGACGGCTAATTTGCAAACGGGTGCCGGTCCTCCTTTGGTTCAACAGGATCTCTCGGTCGCCTTAGCAACCGAGCATCCCTTCTAACAAATTAATGAAGATTGGTTTTTGGCCAAGTGAAGAAAATGTGAAAAAAAAGTCAAAACAATTTTTCAGAGTTCACACAAACAAAATTTTTCTTCAGACATTTCTGTGCCAGAAAAATTCTAATTTAAACCAACTAAAGTATTTACTAGTACTGGTACATTATTGTTAACAGCGATTTTGAACGAATCAGAATATACAAAACAATTATAAACTCTCAACTTTTTTTGATACAAAGTCTTAAAGTTTGATCACAAACGATATCAAGATTGATGATGGAGTATTACATTTGGCTTAAAAATGTAGAATACCATACACCAGGTGGGTTCGTTTATTATTATATCCTGTGCAAATCAGTCTTGCGAAATAACCATTGTTCTCACAAGTCAGTCTAACTTAAAATAAATAGCGGCTAAAATTGTGTAACTGTCGATTTAAACTAGTTTTATCTTGATTTTCACAAGTGTAAAAATAATTTAAAACGCATCTAAAAAAAAGAAGAAAATCTTAAATTTCTAAATAAACATCTTTCACAAAATTTAAATTATTTTTAGTAATTATAGTTTAATTAACCTAATCTAAAAAACCTGTCAACCTGTTCCGTGGCATCTGGTTATAAATAGTTAAAATTCAAATAACGCATTAGGTGAGTTCGATTATTATTTGCACAAATGTAAAATCTGTGCAAAACAGTTGTCTTGTGTAAAATGGCCATTTTTCTCGATCTAACTTGAAAAAAATGGCGCCTACAATTGTATAAATGATGTATAATATAAACAAACCTAATGGCATGCAGTTGCAACGAGTTCTAAGAAACGCACATACTCAATCATGTTGACACTAAATTAGCACAGAAATGAAAATGTAGATTTGATTTCATCTTACGTCCAATCAACATTAAATATTAATAATAGACTTCAAAACTAAGAACCTTCTATCAATTCTAAGAATTTTCATACACAATCAAGATAAATCAAGGATGGTAATTCATAATGTTCAGGTTTTCCAAAATCATACAAGTCATGTTCTTTTTTAAATAATTTTCTTCAACTTTTTTTGTGCCTAAATATGCTATTTTCAATTGCAAGTTCCCATTCATAGATTAAGGTTCATACAAAAGAAAAAAATTGAATCAAGTGTTTATTTTCAAATTTTTGTTCTAATACTGTAATAGAATATAAGTGCATAAGTGCATTCAAAAACTAAAACTACGGTATTGTATAAAACGAAATCTTTTGTTTAATTTTTCCTCAGTTTTAAAAAATGTCTATTTTAAACTTTTCAGGTGCCTTAATTGACACCCAAGAAATTCTTTAGAAGAAGGGCCGAATGGATTCAACGTCGTTTGTTTAGTAAATGTCCAAAAATTCAGGCCAATTGGACCCTTTTTCTAAAGAATAGTCGAGACGGACTCTGTCTTTACGACTCACGCAAAATACGGTACATAGATAAATAATTAAATCAACAGTTAATATTCATACCTTGTTACTGGCGCTCCTTCTTTCTTTTTATCCAATACGTGAAGAGGATGTGGTCAAAATACAGAAAAGAACAATGCGCACTGAGCGAGAGTTGAAGCGGTGGAAAAAAATGGCGCCTAACGGCCTAAGATTGCTGGTTGCTGCTAAAACATGGAATTCAAAAAACGAATTGTTAAAACAACGGGGAAGAGTACGTTTTCATTTTAGCACATAAAATTGATTTTAAAGACTAATAAAACGAACTTTTCAACTTATTTTCATCTTAAAATCAATTTTATGATGATAAGATGATTCAGTTTTAGTTTTTGAATGAAACTACAGCAATTTTACGTTTTGCACCTATGCAGAACGAAAATGTTTTTCATCGACCATTTAAGACTAATTGAATTTCGATGAAGTGTGGTGAATTGTGGCTATAGAAAGCCGGAAAAACCAAACAATTGTGGCCGCAAGTAGGCCGCTGCCGCTAAACCATGATTACCTATAGGTAACCATCGCTGAAACCAAGGACTACACTCTAGAATTAGATTGTAGTCCTTGCTGAAACGAAAATATCAATAATACTGCGCCATGACTACCTATATACTGTAGGTAGTCATAATCATAACTGCGCATGTGGACAACGGAAAACGTAAATGGCCGATCAAAGTCAAAGCTCCGCCATTTGCATTTTTACTTAGATCGACGTGTTCTAAACAGAAGATTTAAAGTTTTATATTTTGAGCTTGTTTATCACTTGTTTTAAGGGTTACTTCATGGTACGAGTGGATAACATGAAAACTTTCCTTCACGTACATTTAAAATGTTCGTTAGTTTTTAATTTTGGGTTATGGGTGGCTAGATAGAAAATTAGAAAATCGCAATGGCTAAAATGAAATAAGAAATAAGAAAAGCGGAAAATAAAATTAATGGCGTCAAATCTCGTATTTTATTTTCTGTAATTCGTTTTGAGGGAAAATCGCAAAGTGTCTAAAGATATTTAAACCCAAAGTTGTAATGTAAGTGTATTGATTACGGTCACAAAATTCATTCATAAGATACAAATTAATGCACGCGATGTTAGATTAACACATCCACATTACTTGCAACTTCGTTAAGAAGTAAAAAGTTAACACTAGCATATTCTCTGGGCATGCACAAAAACCGACTACAAATTCTCAGCCACAGTTTAAAAAATATTGGTCACTGATGCAATTTGTGATGTGTCATTTTAAAAGAAATGAAAAGAACTTCTTGTCAAAAAACCTGATTAAAGATAAAAACCGCAATTTTTAATTTTCTACACTCGACTCGCATTTTTAATGACAAACCGTATAATCAAAATTAAAAACCCTTCAAATAGTACAATAGATCGTTATGAAAGTCACTCTCAAAAAGAAAATTAAAACTAGAAAAAACCTCTCGACGTTTTAATGATAGATTGCTGTATTCTCCAATTCTCCAGCGTAAAAACTTGATTAATGTAGTGTAACATTTACAACAGAAGAGGGAAAAAAATTTTTTTTTTTTTTGTTAACCCCTTCTTTTTGCACTCAGACCGAGTCGAGTTGCTTTGTAGTGGGTCTCCGAACGTACAAGCGAAGCTTTTTGGCACGGTCTGGTCTCGACTTCACGAGCTGTCGAGTGTAGTGTCTCCTGCCGGCACTGCGCTTAATATTCTTATGGCAAAATCGATGGCACAGGGGGCGAAAGTCAGCTGCAAATGAAGTGCACTGCCACATCCACATCCACATCCACCCCGAGTCTGCCATCTTTTCCTCTCTGTTGCCTTCTCCCTAGCAAAACTCGACGAGGTCACAGCACCAACACCAACAAACCCCTGAAAAACATGCTTTTCCGAGCATCTCATCCGAAATCAGTGTTCGATGCCAAACTGCAACTGATTTGCACTTGCAAACGACTTGGGAGAATCGGATTACCAATCTAGCTACGGGTTGCATTGGCCGGATCACATGTCACAACTAATCAGGGCCAACTCGGCTGCGCTCTAGCCGCAATAAAATTATTTTCAAGTTTAATTTCAATTTGTATACGTAGATTTAAGGGCGCTCTTTCATTTACCTCCTTTACTTTAACACGTCTTTTTATGCGACGTGACACGAACACAGAACAAGGCTTAAAGAGATGCAGCTGCCGGCCGTTCTTTCTTTCCGCGGGTTATAAAGAGGCCTCTTCAAATTGCTGTCACACAGAACCGAACGAAAATCGGGAGAGGGGGAATATCGAAGGAACGTGTCCACTACCACTTATTACAGAACGAGACACGATATGGAGACACGGCGTAGCCCGGGCTTAATTAACTCGAGCAGCGAACAGCTGACGCGGCTTCGACTCGCCAACCCCTCCTAGCAACAACTCGCAGCATCGTGGCCGACCTTCGACCCCTGCTGCCAATGTCGAATCTACGCATCGCATTTAGCTCGTCATTTCGCACGCACTTTCGGCGATTGCGCCAGTTCCTGCGCGAGCACCTAAACCAAATTAAGTCTTTGACCGCAACCAGAAAATCAAACGTCGACCGGTCATTCACAAGCTCAAAGTGCACGAATTTTCTATCTATTGATGGCAGACACGTCACTCGTCACAGGCCTCGAGGAAACGCCGTTGCCAAGGCAACCAAGCCAGATGCACCCCTCTCTTCTTTCCTCTTCGATGCCATTGCAAAGACTTTTCTCTAAAACTCTCGCTACGCAAGAGTAAACATAAGTTGGCCATCATCATCACCATATGCGCATTCGGGCGAATGCGTCGAGTAAAAAAAAAAATAGAAAAAATAAAAAGAAAAAAAAGTTAAAAAAAAATTGAAAAGATAGTTGCGAAAAAAAAGTGTGGTTCGTAAACAATCTGAAAAGTATTGTGTACAATGGTTCTGAGTTGAATAGCACGTGTGGAAAAGTATGGAAAACTGGCATCGCAACGATCGATCTAATTCGTCAATTTTATTTAATCTGTACGAAAGGGAAGTAAAGTGGCGGTAGCGGAGCATTAGCACGTGCATTGCATTGCCTCCTAATTGGGTGGAGGGGTTGGTGGGTGGATATGCTATGCCATGTTGGATGAGGCCCAAAAGCCACTCACACCAGGTATTAATGCTTTACACAGGGTTTATTTATCATGGAGTTAGCATCTGGATCGACTCACGCGCATATACTAATGGGATTAATATATTAGCATATACATTCGGCCTGCACAAGCGGCGAGTTTGAGCCAATGTAAAATGATCGTGTTGCACTTGTAAAATATTCACTTTTATTAGGTTTGTACGTTGCTCCTCTTTTCACTTTGCTCGCCATCCATGCGATTTATGTTACGCGCAGCAACAACAGCAACAACAGCAACAACGAAGGTTTGTGCAATGCAGTGCAAACTGCAGGCACCTACCTTTGTGTGACATGTTGGTCAGTTCGGGCTTTGCATTTGACAACTCGACCTCATCAAAATCATCATGTAACGTCACTAAATTTCATCTAATAACCTGTCATTTTGTAATCCGACACGCTGCCTATTCAAAGTTGCATCAAATTCACGACGTGTCATTCTATTTCACAACGAATGCGACGTAGGAAATATGCAATGATTACCTACTCTATTCAGCTCCGTTTTTTATTTGTATTTTTTCTTTAAAAATTTGCAGTGGTTGTCGTCATCGTTGACAGAAATCCTGTTTTTGTCAGCGAAAGAATCGCGATGTAAAATACCGGTACTGTATTTTATATTTTGAGAATAAGAAAAGAGAAAAGTCAAGTGCTATAGTGTTGGGATTTTTTCCCCTCCCTCTGTTAAAATGTAAGAGATTTGTGGTTTCATGGATGGTCAAGCAGACTGTATAGCGCCGTACGTCGGCCCCCACGTTATCAATTACAAACCGAGACCATTAAAACTGAAAGTCTGTGCATTTAATTAGTCCGGCAGGAATTTACGGAGTCGTCACTTGTAATATTCCTAGCGAATGTTGGTTAACCTGATGAAATTCGAGGCGCATTTTGCGAGCCGCAAATATTCGTCGCAATCGAGAACGGATGCCCTGTCCTCAGACTTAAGAATCTCTGGCACAAAGTGGATCTGATATTTATTATTAAAGTTTCCTAGATCTTCAATACTTTTTAAATGTACAGGTCGAATCTCGATATAACAAACTTGCACATAACAAATTGTTCGATATAACGAATACTCTAAACATATTTGGTTGGTTTCGCATAGACGCAATGTTAAAAAAAAAAAATCGGATGTAACGAATTCCGATTTAGCGAATTATCGCTTATAACGAACACAATTTACGAACCGGAAGTCACGTTATACTTCGATTTAAAACCCACTTCCTTTAAAAAAAAAAATGGCTGCCCCAACCCAAAGAAAGTACAAGTGAGGTTTTATTTACGATTTGTAATTTATTATTCACACATTTAACATTGCTAAATCTTCAGAAACCAGAAATGTGTTTCTGATTAAAAAAAATTAAAAAAATCAACGAACTTTAGATTTAACGAATACATTAGGACGGTCCCTTCGAGTTCGTTATATCGAGGTTCGACCTGTATAGACATTTTTTGACTTCTAAAAAAGTTAATAACAGAGTTTCTTAGTTAATGCCTTGATTAGAAAAAGTTAACACGCATATTAATCCAAAATCCCAAAGATTCATTAATCACCCTTTCAAGTTCTAAATTTTGAACGTTTGACATCCATCAATCTCTCTCGTTCAAACTTTTCACGTTATTGACATATGGAAAACGCATTCCATATTTTAAAAAAATAATGTAAATTACTATTGATGTGCTCTAAGAAAGAATGGACTCTGCGAAGCAGGAAACTGATTGAATACAATAACAAGACCGGTGTGGTCAACGTGACAGTCCAGTGATGCATGGATTTAATAAAGCGGGAAATAATGGTTCGCGAACGGGACCTCTGGTCTGCGATTAAAACATCTAAACAATAACTCAACGCGAAAATGTTTCATCACGGTTTCCAAAATCATAATGGGAAAGAAAGAAATAAAGAACGAAAGAAAGAAAGAAAGAAAGAAAGAAAGAACGAAAGAAAAAAAAAAAGAAAAAATCCCAAATGGCGAGAAATTAATCAAAGATCTGTAGAGCAGTTGTAAGTAAGAAATAGAGTCGAGAGGCGGAGACACAAATTACACAAAAAGTCGCTAGTCACTTCCGCAGTTCTCACAAAAGGCAGAGCGCACGTCGGAATGGCGTTCGCACGCCTCGAAGCAACGAGGGCAAACACCAGCCCTCACCGATTTGTCCTCGGTTTCCAAAGTGGTGGGAGGAGGAGAGAAAACAAGTAAATATTTTTCATCCGTCGACAATGGAGGTGGTTTGGAAGGCGAGTCATTTCCGTCGCCGACACTCGGTTACCATGGAAACGAATTGTAAGCAGAAAGCAAACTCGGCGTGCCAACACCAGGTCGAGAGGCAAAAGAGTGAAAGGGGAGAATCGAACGCTGGTGAGGTAATCAAAACACAGATTGAAAGGTCATGCCAGGATGCAATGCATTCCACGACACTACACGATTCGCTAGCGACCGAGCTCAAGAAAACGACCGTGCCACATTCACCTGAGTGGACTCGGCCAGTTTCATTTCCAAAATTATTGGTCAACACGAATTCCCCACATTCTTCTCCGTGCTCATGGAATTTCTCTGTTTCGATGGCATTTTTCTTGTAGAACTGCAATCACAGAAACCTAAGTCGACGGGTATTGGAGAATGTCAAAAGGCAAAGCTCTTTTCAGTACCATCATTGGCACCTGGATATTTGTTTTTCATTATGACAAACTCGAAATCTGAGCTGACTCTTTAGCTTGCCAGCACAATATTTGCAGGACGGGGCTTTAGGTTTACACTACTGGGAATGTTATGAGAAAGCTTTAAAAATTGTGTTTGTGCGAAAAATTCCAACGGAGGAAAAAGTCACTTTTGCTATCTACTACAAGTAGAGGCACCTGATGGAACGTGCAAGAAAAGAATTCGATGCAGGCCAGCTTGGACATCAGTTAATTTTAAAGATCCACTGAAGAAAAGAAGAGAGAGTTAACGTTCTGGAACAAAGTGTGGAACAAAATGGAATTAAATAGACGTGTTGAATAACAGGCTTCGCCATCTCAGTGGCAACAATTGAAATTAAAAATTGTTGTCTTGGGAAAAGAAATGGCATTTCGTTCAACTTTTACAGGCTCTGAGCAACCAAGTTCAATTGCTACGTCAGCTATTTCACAGTAAAATGCTTTCAAATTTCCTTGGGGAAGTAAAGGTGGCATCATCGACTCGCCCGCAATCGTCTAGTGAAATTGATAGATTCACCACTGTCCACTGGACAATAGCCAACCAAAAAGTAAATTTATTTCTGATCAAATCTAATCATATAATAAACTTGGAAAAATAGAAGATTTAGAAAAATGTAGAAAATGAGTTTTTCACGAAGCAAAATCCCCTAGAACTTTATTTCAGCATTGTTGAGCATCATGATTTTAAGGGGCAAATTCTAGATTCCCACTTGACCGGAAACGTGGCTGGTTGTAACGGAAATTTAAATTTTCCACTAAGACAAGCAACAATTTCACCTAGTAAAATTAACTTCCGGAATCGTCAAGTTTGCGTAATGCCGGCCACCAAACCAGTTCAAGATGGCTTCTATCGCGCTCGAAAGAGATTTTTTTTTCCTCATCAGTCACCTCGAGCTTCGCAGGAAAGACGTCAATTTTGTGGGAGGAAATGTTAAAATTCTGGTGAATTGAGTGTAATGCAATTTCTACATTTGAATTTTCAATGTGTAGACTACGGTAAGTGTAATTAAAGTGTACTTCCTCATTAAACTAAGCCAGCGCTTACTTTTTAATGACCGATCAATATTTATTAGTTTTGAGGTTAGTGTATGTCCTATGTTCATTTTGGTTAAACTTTAATAAATTAGTGATTTTGCAATTTTTATGCAATTTTTACATTCGTATTTGCAGTGCAATTAAACAGTATTTTCTCATTAATCAGATCTTATTTTTTTAATGTATGATCAATATTTATAACTTCTACGATTATTTATACTCTTAATTACATCCTTTTATTCATTTCTAATTAAAACACAATTTCACTTTGTGTCATTCAGTGCAAACACTCCACTTGCACCCATTCCTCACTTCCCTTTAACACGTAAATAGTTAATCTGCCATTATGTCAGAGTAATAAATGTTTAGTTACTGTAAATTTCTTTTATCTCGTTGGAAAAAGTAAGAAAAAAGACACAGCGAGGGGTTAGGTTAATAAATTGTCAGTAAGAAAATCCCCAATGCCAGAACCATTCCTCAAACGAGCACGGAATTTAAACCGAGATTGAAGATTCCGCGTTCCGTTGCGGATGAGTTTGAAGAGGCCGATCCCAAAGTCAAACTGACATGCACTCGCACACCTACAAATCGGGTCGACAAACTGTTCGGACGGAGACCCAGTCAAAGAATGATGCGCTTCTCACCCACAAATATCCATCACTCGAGCCACCGTCGACGGCTCCAACAGACCACCGAATTAACGCTCGCCTGACAGAACTCCCATCACTGGAAAATAACGTCACAGATTCACTCTGGTCGTTTGCACGACGCTCGTCTAATGAGAAGGAATTGGTCCCTTTTTTGTCTCTTTCACCTGGCTCCTTAATCCTACCTTCTCCATGTTCACAAAGACCCTGAGAAATGGCACCTGCACGTGCCATTCCGCCCATTTGTTAAGGACAAATCACAAAACTTTTTTTCACTCTTGTAAACACCGCAAAACTGTTCTACAAAGAAACCATCCGTACTTATTTCACATTTCTTTCTTTCTTTCTCTCTTTTTTTTTCTTGCTGAAAAGTAAATTAAAGCAATACGCAAGCAAATTATACGAGTATGAAGTTGTAATCAGGAAATAATATCAATTGAATCAATTAGTTGCGTACAAATTAATATCAAATTTTGAATGTTTTCATTTGGTTTGAATTAAATCTCATGATTTTGCGCAATTAAAAATTATCACTTAAATTGAATTATTTATCACATCCCATGCGAACAGAATTAGACAATCTAGCACTTCCATTACATTTAACTGTGATGATATTTTCATGCAATATCAAGCTATTAACATCTGAGCTTTAGTTTCAGGGTTAAATTAACCTAACATTTAATTGTGGGTTATTTAATCAAAAGCATTATTTTTACTGTGAAAGTATAAATCAGTGATCGCACGTAGGACACAGAAAACACTGCACACCATACAATTCTAGTGCATAATGATAATGACTTTGCGGGATCATAAGCATCAATCGATTTTATGTTTATAACTTATAAATTTCATTGTTAAACTTATGATTAACATGGAATTAATAATTTATACGTTATAATATACGTTATATGACAATTTTCCACGGAAGCGTAAGCAACAATCGGCTTTATATTTATAATTTACAAATTCATTATTGAACTTATGTTTAACGTGCAATTTATAATTTATACGTTATAGTCTCTAATCTCACAAAAATACTTCTAAAGCTGGCTTATGTTTACTAGCAAACAAACTCCCTTCTCTATATTCAAAATGCCAATCTCAATATTAAACATTAAATTGAAAAAGAAAGAAAAAAAAAACAATTCTAAATTTAACTTATCACAACAACGGAAAGAATTATTACAATGAAAGGAAGCAGAAAGTGAAAAATTCTGATTACATTTTTATACCAACTAAATATTACGATTTAGAACATGAGGAAGTTCATGAACTAACCTTAAGGCATTACTGAGCAATTCCGAGGCAAATCTGTGGAAATCGCTCCATGCGGATTCCTTGTAAGATTATTTTTCTCAATTTAACTCATATGGCAAATGAATACGGGGCAATGAAAAAGGCCGAACTAAAAATCGACGATGGGTCATTTGCATTTTATAACCTCGTTGTGAGTCGGTAGCAGCTCAAAGTATCGACTTCATTGCACAGCGCCCACACACACATTCCCATACCGGCAACCTCCTGTCGTTCGCTCGTAAAAATGCATTTTATTGACCACTTAAAAAAATTCTACCCGTCAATATAGAAATTGGTGCACACGCAAGACAAGTGATGCGCCACACCCGCCAGTTTCGCTTTAATCGAAACTTACAAGAACCCCTTCATTTCATATTCAATTTTTGTATTGCACAATGCGCGAATTTTCATGTCGACGAGAGGAAAACTAATGTCTACCAATGTGTCTAATGTAGATGTTGTCACGTTAAGGAAACAAGAGAAATCGAAGCAACTTTCCTCTTTAGCCGTGACAGCTGGCCAAGATTACGGCCAACGTCGAGCTCACCCTGAGTCGAGTATTGGCAGGCAACAGAGAAGGGGGATCATGAAAAGGCCGAGATGCACTATTCCACCTCCTAAGCCCGTATCAAAGGGGAAAAGGACGTCTTGGAGATGATGCACCGCTAGCCAGGTGTGCTATCCCCCGATAATGGCTCACCAAATATAAACTTTTTGCCTCTTTTTTTTTTTCCCCCTTTCTTTTTCTTCGCGCCTTAAAGCAGTAGTATAATTTTCTTTCTGTTGTTCTCAAATTACAAATTGTTTTGTTTTCTCCAAAAGCGGAAATGAAATGGCAGTGGAAGACTTGGAAATATCCGAAGATCCGGTTTACTAAGTTCGATCGAAACGTATAAATAAAAAACAAGGCTCTCCTCAACTCTTTAATGCCTTGATTAATGAATGCTAGAGCCATTTACTCGGGCTAGCGAGTGAATCTCATTAAGCAAAGAGCTCTCTCTTTCTCTTCTCTCACTCGATTTGCAAGGCCTCGTTTCCTACTGTCTTCAAAAATAATTGTTAACTCGCATTAGACATCGGGGTTGTCCGACGCCTTTGCTTTTAAGTCCACAAGTCGATGTACTTTATTCCGCGCCAGATCGAGAATGAGACACAAAGGCATGGGAAAACAAAACAAAAGATCACGTTTATATTTGCTATATCGATTTGCTGCGCAGATACGGTAGTAATGCACCACTATATCATATCATGTAATGTAATTAAATTAAACAAAACTTATTACAAAGTTATAAAATAAACTTCAAACAAACTTGACATAAAATAATTATCAAAGCATGAACTGTGTGAAATTAAATCCTTTTATCAAAAAGCCACCTAGAGTTGAAATTTAGTACTTATAACAAAACTCTACATTTTATTGTGTGCAAAAGAATCTACTCTATTTTTGATTACACTATGCCCTGCAATATATTAAGAAGTTGACACGTTGCACCAACAAAAGTAGTTGCAAGAGGTTAGCGTCAACCCTTCAAATGTGTGTATCTAATCTCTTGATGTTTGTTAAATTGAGATTCCATGACTGGTCTTTTCTCTATTCCTCAGTGAATATTAATATTCCTGCTACTTGACATAACGTAAATAAAAAAAATTTTAAGTCTTATCATGCCGTGCCTTATCTTTGCCAATATTGACAATGAGTTTTAAATGAAGAATACAAAATCTTGATAATTTTTTTATAAGTTTTTTATCAATGTTATCTTTGAGTCCTTTTCTCATTATAAAAGCAAATTACTTTTAAAGTAAATGTCACCATAAAAAAATTTTATTTTTTTAATCCCGTTTATCATTACCGGAGATTCATAATATTTGTATAAAATAAATCTTCCGGATGCACGATATAATAGTAAAAGTCAGTAGCATAAAATATTAAAATTACTGCGCAATGATGCCAGGAAATAAAAAAAGACTTAAAACGCTGTTTAAATGTAGAATTGAAAATCCCATTAAACAACCAAAAAAAAAATATTAAAAACATTTTGGCTGTTGTTATATAAGTTATAACAATACTGTATAAAAAAAAGTGTGGCATACAGTGAAGTTGAACTAAAATTGTGAGAAAACTTTAATTAGTTTCTGAAATTATTTTAACATATTATTAATTAAATGCAAACTTCAATTGTGTATTTTAGGTTTTCAATTTAATCCTCTTCAGTACCCATCTCAATCGATGAACAATCATTTGAGGGATTTCATAAAACCTGATCAATCAACATCAGATTAATGTTAATCTAGTTGTTGTTCAATAGCTCAATAATACTTCAAAAAGATGCGAAACTAGTACAATGTATCTACTAAACATTTAATTTACGCTACTTTTAATGCAAGAATTAATCTCGAATAAAATGACTCTTAATCCAATGAATCATTTGCACAATGAAGGAATAACTTAATTGCCTTTATGGCACATCGAAAAGATTTATTCAAATAAAGTTTACGAAATAAACAAACATTCCAAGCAAACAAACTCACTAACTTACTGTAGTTTACAATCAAAACCGTGTAAGATTTATCTTTTTTTAACAGCGTCAATTAAATGCAATACAGTAAACATGTAATTTTTTTAAATACCGTTTTTAAAAACAGAATTTTCACACAAAGTGTACTGCACCTTATTATTAGTATTAGTCGAATATGAGAACCCATCTATGTAATATGAGATGTGGAAGAAACTATTAATTATCTAGTGTTGCTTAGCGGCACTGCTGTAATTAATGAAATTCCACACCTACAAATGATGATGTCTCAAATTTCTAAGTTTCAATTTTAGATAATAACAACCAAAAAAAAACAAAGAAAAACCCAGTTAATAAATAAAATTTAATTCATTCAAATGCGACATTGATTTTTTATTAATCTCGTTAATGCTTAATAATTCTTTATATATTTCCTACCTATCAGTATTAAATGATGAAAAAGTCGATAAAAATCAAACTGTTGAATTTAAACACTACTAATAGAGAGCAACACCAGTCAAAGCTAGAGAATGGCGTTAGTATCAACCAGCTGCTACCAGATGGCAATAATACGAGAAAACTTCAAATTTTCAACACCAGACACCCCCAGTTTGCAGAAGGTATCAGGAAATAGATAGTCTAAAAAAAACTAATTTACTTCCTTCAGTGTTATGATATAAAGAAAACTATTCCCATCTCTCAAGAAATTTCCAAGTTAGTTGATTAGCTATTTGGGAATCCTAGAAAATATACAATTGTCTAGTCAACAATCATTTGACATTTGACAAGGTAGAAATTTTCGAACAATTGTTTCTGCAAGTATAATAATCAGTATGAATCAGTGTGAAACGTTATAAGCAAAAACTAATGATAAAATTTAGACAACAAAATTTTAACTCACCCTGTACATTCAAAAATTGTTTGACTTTTAAATCTATCACTGAATTAAAAATTTCAGATTTGTGAAACGCTTTCGACGTACTAAATTTGCAGTACCGGTACCGTATTATAAAAAATTTTCCTCTGCTAACTATTTATAAGTTAAGTTGTATAGTCACAGCAACAAAGGTTCTAGAAGTTCATTTCAATGGAACCCAGCATAAAGGGCTAAAAAATTCAACTTCTAATTTTTTTTATGTTAATTGTTTTCTTAGGTTGCTTTGATTTTTTCTGATGATGTTTGAGGTTTTGAAAACTTTTTTACATCCCTCCATTGTATACATGTTCTGAAAAATCTTATCTTTTAAACATTCTTCCTTCCTCGTAACAGAGAAAAAATCCATCTTTTGTTTACTCTTTCAAGATTGATGATATTAGATGGCTTCAGTTGATCAATCTAAAAACTGTAAACACTCAGATGACAGAAGAAGTATGTCGCAATACATTAGAAAACTAATGCCTAATGTACAAAACATTTTGTATCTTTTTGTGAGTTTATACGATATTCACAATACTTTTTTATAACATACATATTCTAAAATACTTAACAAAAACGACAGAAAGAATATTAAAGACATTTCAAATACTAAAAACTGATTGCGCCAACAACAGTTAAAAGGTAAATTGAATATAACAATGGTTTTAACATTGATTATACTACTGTTTCATCAAGGACAACCCTAACAGTAATAAAATTGACCAAAAGATTTAAATTTACTTACGGTACTCTTAAACAAATTCTAAATATGTACGGTAGTTCAAATATAAGGATCTAACAAATTACTTTAAAACTCTTAAGTCTCAGTACTTTATTTACCGTACCTTTGATATTCACGTTTTGAAGACATTGAAGCAAAAGCAGACATACCTTGCAGGTTTTGAATTTATTGCCAACAAAACAAACATTTTGTACACAACATCAACATTTGAACCCCCTTTTGTTCAAGTGAAAAAACTCACTTTTGTTATCTTTGCAGAGCAGTGCAGTGCACTTAAAGCAACAAAATGTTTTCCAGGCCCTTAAATACGTTATGTTCGTTATAGCCAATGTAATAGCTTTATCATGCACTACCATCAAACTTTCACCACAATTTAAAGGACTTTTCCATCAGTTTATGTTACTTATTTACTTGCACTGATACCACATGTGAAGTGGATCTGTTTTTCTTGTCCTCAACAAGTAATCAAATTCAGAAAAAAGACCTCCAAGTGTGACCAAGAAGAGCACTGCTCAATGACCTCTTGATGACGGTGAGCACTAGACTAGCAATATGAAAGAGTGAAATTGGCTTAAACCTCAAACCTTTTCTCCTCACTATCACAATGTTTACATTTGTTCTCTGCTAAATCCACCAATTTACACTTATCTCTGAGTAAATGCAAGTTGAGCATGTGAAAAGCATTATACAAATTTCGTTTGTGTTTGTACACAATTAAACATTCCGTTCAATTGTCGCAAGAAAGGATTACTTGTGAGTGTGGTCTGTGAATAGTCTTTAAAAACAATCAATACTTTTACTTTTTAATGCGAAACATTCTATCAGACACCCTTTCATTATTTTTAAAGAAAAATAACTTTCCTTGTTTGATACTAGGTGGCAGTCTCTTATATACTAGTTACTACAAAACCGCGTAAAACGAAATTTTTCAAAATCCTTATTAGTTAGAATAATTATCCTTTTTATTTATCACAAAAAAGTAACAATTTTAATTGCAAGTAGCATTGCTTGCTCACTACTGTTACCGCTACTTTCAAAATTAAGTATTGATCTCGACTGTCACTACTTTCGAAATTGGGCATATCGATTTTCGACTACTGTTGTTTGTGATGTTGCACAAGTCTGTGGACTAATTTTTCCACGTTGAGTTACCTAAAGAAATAGTCCCAAACCAGTTAATTAAACGGGAAGTAAGTTGTGTCTACTGCAAATGTCGCAGTATACAAATATTGCTCTAAGCTTAATGAGATTCTTCACGAATCTTACTCCGCTATAGGTTTATGAGATTATCTACAGCTGAAGACTGATTGCAGTTGTTTCAATATTTTAAACAAACTAAACTATTTAAATGTGAAAAATAATTACTTTGCTAGTTTTATGCTTTACAATCATTTAACCTTAACTTGAGTTTACGTGTAATTTTCAATAACAAGTTCATCTGAGAACATTTTTTTGTATCCCAGCAAAAACACATTTTAGCTTTTACTTGGAGTCGCGTCTGACCAAAATAAGCATCGTATCGTATTTATCGATTATAGAGAGAGAGGATCTTATTTCCTGCACACAACAGACATCACTTCCTTAATGATTGCTTCACGCACACACACCATACTAGTTGTTTGCTCCTCTGCTTTCAAATCTCCTCTCTAATTTACAGTGCAATTCATCACCCGCACACCAGACAATACGCACCGACATTTCATTTGCTTAACCTCTTCTAATATGAAAAAGATAAAGTGTCGTCAACTCGTAACAAAATCCATTCTCTGGCTTAAATCTGACAAAATTTATGATGGCTGAAACAAAAACTTTGATGAAAAAATTTAATGAAATATGTTTTGTAAAAAAAAAAAAATTAAAAATGCAGTTACATAAATTCTCTGGCGCAGTGTCAAAAGTAAAACTAATTGAATTCACATTGGGTTTTAAACCAATTAAAAAATGACGGCAATTCGCAATGACGTCCGAATTAATTCTCACTTCGAGTTTTGTAATTAGTTTTTAAACAATCTTTCAGCATGTGCATGCATTTTTTAAACCAATAAATAAATAAATAAATACATAAATAAATACATAAATAAATACATATTTTAATTTAAGATCACCAGAGCGAAGAGTCAAAGATCTCATTCGAATACAGTTAAATGTAAAATAAGACTGAATAAAGCAACAATTAATTTCTTACACATTAAGCACTTCAATTTTTAAGCCTCCCTTGGGTCGATTAACAACCTAAATGAGCAACAAACACTAGCCCAGGGCCTGAAAACAAATAAGGCACTACGACTAAAGGAAAAATGGTGAAGGCGACGAAAGTTTGGTTTAAAGCTAATGCTTGCACAGTGAAAATCGCTCACATTTTTGCACACAAGACTGTTTCACGCATTTCTCCATTAACGACAGGAAGTTCGTTAGGCTTTCGCTCTACATCTCTTCTCTAAACAGAATATTTACGCTTTGTGTTTGTTATGTTAATTTTACGCCAATTTCTACAGCAGATGTGCATAGTTTAAGAAACGAGTTGAATTGTGTTCAAACAATGATTTTCGACACTATTTCGAGTTTACTTTAATTCTATGAATTTGGTATGTCACACAGCAGAACGTGCAGTTAGAATAGTCAGTCACAGCAGTGAAAGCAATAAGATTCATTTTTAATCGATTAGAGTGATGCACTTTACATGAATTAAGGAGAGGACATTCAATCAGCTACCCAATGCTTTTCTTATACTGTAGTTTCACTTCCATTGCTATTGTTTTTGTAATGCCAGCGAGAATGCCATTCAATGTGACATCTTAAAATGTTTGCGATAAGAGAAAATGTCAATCATAAATACTATCATAAATTCAGCATTGTCAGAAAAGTGATAAGACTTCAGCTCGTTTTAATTAAAACAAAAGAATGAATTAATTAGGGTACTTTACTCTTTACCCAAGTTTAATTTCTCTGTAGCTAATAATCCTCACAAGATATGTAAAAATAATTATTTCTTCTAATAAATCTAAGTTAATCTTACTACAGGGTATTAAACAAAATTTGAAGATCAGCGGCTAATTTAAAAAAGCAAAAATCTCCTTTAAAATATTGACCAAACTCAAAAAAAGAAAAAAAAAAAAAGCATAAGAAAATGGTGTCAAGGTGTAAGAGAAATAAAAGGATGTTATTGGTGAGCAACGGCGTGACAGGAGCATTGGGTGAGGGCCAAACACCCTGGAAATGGACTCTGAACAAAAGGAGGTAATTACTAACAGCCTGGTTTCTCCAAAGGACAGAGGATGAGGATGCTCTAATAGGACGAGGACATTAAGGAGCGACAATGGCCTCGGGCAAACCCGATCTGGTACCTTCCAAATAAAAAGCTTTCTCCCAGATCCGTTGCCATGCCAGGCCAGAGGACACGCACCCACTAAACTGACCCATTAGCCGCAGATCCTCCGATGAAAATGCACTTGCAACGTCTTTCTTTACTTATCTCACTTTTCATTACGAATGGCGTTTTTTTTCTTTCCTTTTATTTATAGAAAAATAAACCTAGAAAAACTTTTTGCTTAAATGGGAAATTCTGTATGTACAAGGACGAGTCGACAGTCGAGAGAAAAACGTCAGGTGGATACAGGAAGGTTCTTTATCAGGTGTAGGTCGATATTGGGAAATGCATTTTCAGTGCACTGCCATCAACCGTTGGCGACACGGCCCAGTGTGCTTAAGAATTAGTGCCAATCACTAGTCCAAAAACTTTCCCACTAATCAATAAACTGCCTGCTGCTTTTTATTTATTTATTTTTCTTTTTTCATTTCACTTTTGGATTTGTGCAATGTTGGATTATATTAAAAAAAATTGACATTCAATGCTATCAGGTTTCTCCAAGAAGAAGAAAAAGCGATAAATGATGTGAAAGTTTAATTTGACACTGCGAAGAGCGGATATTGTAAATGTATGGAAAGTCATAATAAATCTATGGATCTGTGGATCAGTAAAATTGTTTATACTCGCTTGACATTTCTGCGTCGATATTATAATTTCAATTAAAGCCTGCATTGATGAATAGGCAAAATTTTAATGCTAAACTGTAAAATTTATCTGATTACAGTGGATTACCATGTCTAAATTACTTAGAATTTACGATGAAATTTTAAAGCAAGTTTTCCCTTGAAAGTAACAGGAAAACTCTTAAATAGATATAACTTCGAGTTTAAATCTGCAATTTCTACGTTTGTAGCCAACGCACAACGCGGTTGGTGCAAAATGAAATTTTAAATTAAATTGCTGTTTTATCACATTTAACCAATGTTCGCATTTTCACGGTATTTGAATATTTTTAATAATGCATTACACATTAATCGAATTTCAACTAGAATGACGCTCATGTACAAATCATTTACATTACACAAACATTAATGTTACAAACATTACAATGGTGCTACAAGATGTTTCGATTAAATAAAACTGACTTGAGATTTCTACCCGCTACCCTGCCAAACATTAAATTTGACTGCCATGTGCCATCGAACCAATAAGAACTTTTATAAAAACTACAATCATCAAGCTGCTGATGCAAAGTGAAAAAAAAAATGTTTAATTTTGAAAGTCTTGACAAGTTGGAATGTGTAACTCGTGACGGAGTTGAAGATGGTCCAAATTTTTTGACAAAATGTCACAAGTGAATTATGGTATTGGTCGAGGGAATTCTTGACGCTCGTCCCGCTCACTTTTTCGAAATTTATACCTTTTTGAATTGGAGTTTGAAAAAGAAATGAACCAATAAAAAATATTCCACGTTAAAATGTATTCCTCGCACTGTCAACTTTGGTAAATCTTTCATCAGAAAAAAAAGTGGAAAGAGGAGGGGAGTAAACCCATCAACTCTCGCCCACATCTCGTCAGGGTTGCGTTGGCTCTCGTGTGCGCCATCTGGCACTGTCTCGGAGGAGCAAAAGTGCCTTTATCGATCGCGCGCAGGTTTAAGCAATGCCAGCATCGTCCTCTTGTTTATGTTAGCTGGTTAGCCACAGAACGACGGCCCGACGCGGGGCGTGGATCCCATCAAAAATTTGTCCTTGCCTGCTCACTGTGCCTGACGTACGGCGCGTTTCCATCCCACCCACCCCATGACAGTCATCCAAAACACCAGATCACCGGCTCACTCTTCCCTTTGGGTGTTATTCTCGGTCGTGCACCCACTCCAAACATCGTCGTAAAAAGCAACGACAAATCTCCAATGCAAAACTTCCAACCAACAAAAACAACAACAACTACTGTTCTTCCACTTTTTAACCTTGAGTCTAACTTAACTTACTGATCATTATTTATGGGTGCCGGGTGGGTAGATATGTGAAGAGCAAGAGAGTGATGAAAACATTTTCAAATCGGGAAAAAATTCGCAATTTCATCTTTTTTTTATGGTAAGATTTTTTATTTTTTAAACCTTATTAACAACTTTATAAAAAAAAATTAAAAACTGGCACTAGATAGCGTTGCCACTGACTTGTGAAGTATAATGATGGCGGTAATTTAAAGTAAGCTTCTGCAAAGGAAATCACTAGACAATATGTTATTTTATTAAGAGTGTTTTTATTGTTTTGATGATTATCCATATTTCAATAATTTCGCAATTCTTTCACTAAAATACACCAGAAAGGTTTACACTCAGATAAAATTTCCGAGGTTATTTCATGATATCTCTCTAGTTAAAATTATCATCGAGTCAAATGTGCAGATATTTTCATTTTCTTACATCTAAGAATTAAATTTAAAAAATAAATAAATAAAAAAAACCTCCAGTATAAACTATAAATTTTTGCAAAACTGAAGCAAATCTTGCTTTTACTGTGGTCACTATTTGATGACCACTTTCTTAAACCACTTTTTTTTTCTACTTCTACCATCTAAACCAACCGTTAGCTTTAATTGTTTATTCTTCTCTCACTCTCGCGAGGGATTAAGTGCTGGAAATTATTTGACTAATAAAAAGACGGGAAAAAAAAGATGTGGAAAGACACGAGCTAGAGTGATGATAACGTAAATGGATGGGCTTAAGATGACAAACAGATTAGTCCTTGGGGCAATATTAGGCCTAAAAGTTGAAAGCAGCAAGTTTTGCAGCAACTACTTAAGACTCATAAATTGTGTATGAGAATTAAAAGGAATTAATGAGAAAATTTTCTCGAGACAAATTAATTTAAACCAACAAACTTAAAAAGGGAAAATACAATAAATAATAAATTAGGGGGTCTTATCCTAAGTAAAAATTCATGTCAAATGTTAATTTTAGTCTCGCTTGTTTTGACCCCGTAAAAAGGTTTTTAGTTAAAAGTCAACATGTTTCGGTACTTACCGAAGTGAAGCACAACAGCGTCGTCAAGATGATGAATACGGCGAGAAAATGTTGAAGAGCAGCAACGAATTGTACGTGTCGTCTCTACAGCTCGGGTGACTAGCCATGCGCCATGCAAATTAACCTACATGCAAATACATTAACACTTACTATTTTCATAATCCAACAAACACATAAGCCTAGCTGAGCAAAATTAAAATATTTTCTTAGACGCAATAAAAACAAAATTATAGAAACAAGACAAACGCATTTATAATCTACAATTAATAAAAAATAAAAAAAAATATTGAAGAAACTTGACAATAGAGGGCGCAACGTACACAATTTACCAAAAGTCTTCCAATTGGAAGTGGTGGAAAAGCCATCCATGAATTGATAAATTAACTTGTAAGAGACATTGGCATGACTAAACTCGACCTCTGACTCACTAGTCACTGGTCACAAGGTTGTTCAATTTCTTAACTTTTATGTTATAAAACATTTTTTTTTCTTGTGACTACGGCATGACAAGGCAAAGTGAAATTACTTTGCAGAATTTGAACTCGCATTATATCAATGAATTTTAACACTGCCACTGCCTACCGCACCAACAAATACTGCAGAGCCTCAGCGGCCTAAATATTGCAAAAATTTGCCATCAACATTTTACTACACTTAAAAATTTCACTGGTTTAGGCTATGCTTAATGCAAGCAAAAGAAATAAACATTGAATGTTGCGTCACCTCGTGCAGAAAAGCTGCAATCCCGCAGTACATCGTGGTTTCCTTCCCAAATCTCATAATCACAAGTTGAAACAATATTGTCATGTGTTCCAAACCCGAAGAGAGACCAAGATCAAAGAGGTTTTAGCGGTGCAAACGAAAACTACAATTTCAGTCTAAATTTGAAAGCATAAAAAATGTTCAGCTACTACAGAATTGAGCCTGTTAACCATGCATTGTATACTTTAAAAACAAAATGGTGGGCTTCAGCTTTGTGGGACTTTCCTCATTACTGTATACATAAAAATGCGCGGTGTAAGCGAGGAAAGCGTAACCAGAGGCGGAGCTTTTCAATCGATGGTGTGAGGCTGGATTGCAGCAGCGTTGCTGGTGTTGATGAGGACACCCAATGTAGAAAAATATTTTATTCGACTTGAAAAACTTATTACAATAACCAAAGCGCATTTTTTTGTTCTTTAAATCTTAAGTGTTTTTTTTCTTTTTTTTTTTTTTCTATTTTTTCAATTTTTTTTTTTTACGTTTCATCACAGAAAAATCATTATTTTTATCTTTGCAGCTTTATATAAAATTGAAATTGCTATAACTAGCCAATAATGACAAAAAATTTCAGCAGAGCAACAAGAATAAGTTATAAAATTTTTTGTTTATGTGTGTACACAATAAATTATGGTCTAGCGATCAGAGACAGACCCATTTTGACAAACAAGTCAAAAAAAATGTCATGTACAATACATTTTTTTTCCTAAAAACACACTTTCCTATGAATATTTACAAAATAATTTTTTTTCAAAAAAAAATTATCATCCTATTTTATTTTATTTTATTTCCCATATTAAAGCACGGCACTGCACTGTGACTAACTGCGACACAAGACACCAATTCAAATGATGATGGTGATGGGAGAACATGAAACAGGGATGAACTTTTCTTTTTTCCAAAGCGAAAAATAAATAAATAAACAGATAAACCATTCGAGAAAAATTGATCTAGTGTTGACTAAAACAATCCGTGAAAAGGAAAATTGTTATTTTATAACACTTGATAAATGAAAAAAAAAATCTATTGCGGTGTGTGTCACTCTTCGTTTAGAAGGGCGTACGGCATCCCACGTCGAATCAGGTGATGGCGTTTCACCCATAAAATTTTGTTTCCTTCCATTCCGTGAAGAAATAGAAAAGAAAAAAAATTCGGAAAAAAGTAAGAAATAAAAAAAAAAAAAAAATATATAAAAAATAAAAAAGGAGAAAAAGAGACGACCGCCTTTTGTGCCGGTGCTTGAGGATGATGGATAACTTTAAGTGCTCCGTCATGGGAGCCTGCGGAAAAAAGACAATTCCTACACAATTGTACTAAGCTGCGCATTAAGGTTCGGAGGCAAAGTTCAATTCCATTTATACTCAACCCCAACTTTGAAATAATGTTTGTTTCTCTTTCTGACCTTTACGCAAGAACTAAAACTCTGTTCGCTTCAAATGGACTACTCTTCCAGTGTTTTATTTTTACTGTTTTTTTTTTTTTTATTATTATTCTTTCTTTCGTTCTTTTAAATGGAATGGACGAAAAATTGAATTTTAAAATTCAAAACAAATCCTGTATCATTATTAAATGATGTCAAATGGAAAAATGTCCGTTTGAAATGAATATACAGTACCTAATGATTGGTTCACTTTAGATGTAACATAATAAGTTACACAAGTCAATAAAGCCATTTCAAAATTATTTCAAAAATTATTTCATTACAAATATCAAAATGTAAAAAGTTATGATTTAATTAATTAGCTCTCATTAAACCAAGAAAATATTCTCAATTAATCAAAGGCTTCATTTCTATAATGAAAGTTACAGGTAAAGTTACTTCGTGTTATCTGTAAATATGATATAGAACCAACCATTAGAGAGCTAAAACTAATAGTGACTACTGTAAGCCTAAAATCAAAATCATCACTCTTACATTCAAAGGTCGCTATGGTCTACAGTTATCATACACGAAAATGCTTTTCACGTCTATTGTGCCAACTAAAAGTAAAGAAATTCATGCATACCCTCCCGCCACATTTTATTTCGAAAAAATCAATTTAACTTATTAAATTGATTTGTTCACTTTTTATTACTTTATGTTTTATTTTTATTTTTTTAAATTTTGCTTTAATCAATCACAATTTATAACTGACTGACTAAAACAAAAAAAAAAAAAAAAAAAAAAAAAACTCTTAAGAAACGCAATAATGTTACATCAATGCCGCAATGCAAATCCATTTTTTAAAACTGCAAAAATGAGGTGATTACTGCCATGCGACTTGATTCAAAAGCAAGTAGATGATTGTGACATCAGATAGCGCTCGTACAATTGCCTGAAGCAATTACTAGGCAGATTGGATTTACAATTTAACCGAATTTTCACAAAAGAATAACCTTTCAAGAGGCTTTCTATCTTTTTATTTTTGTTCTTTGACAGATGATTTAATTTCATCTTTCATTTATATGCTTTGGAGAACAGCCAATAGCATCTCTGGTGTTGTGCATTGAATTTTACGGGCAACCGGTTTGCCCGACCTCACTTTGCATGATTATTTTCAGACTCAATACATTGCCAAATAAAACATTGTGATCGCCCTTACGGTCGCGGTCAATTAAATATTTCGCTCCAATATTTATGAAAACAAAAATTTAATTCTCTTTTTCAAAAATAAATGCGATCAAATTATTAGTTGCACGTGAAAAAAAATTTAACTTTCCTAAACTTGATAAAAATCAATATTAGAGTTTGCACCGCGGCTATTTGGAAAAAAACAAACATATACAATATACAAAGCGCATACAACTCTTTCTCACACACATACACACACACACAGTACAAACAAGATCGATTACGAAAAAATACCTTCATCTGGGTGTTCCCACTCTTCGCCTTCGTTTGCCGCACCGTCTGAAAGTGCACATGACGCACAAGGTCATGACGACGCCACCGGCCACTCCCATTCCGATGGCGATCCAGTCGAGAGAGAAGGCACTCGACCGACACAGAGACAAAGCCTCGTCGGCAAATTCGACACTCGTATCGGTGGAATGCTTGGGGCAGTTGCCCACCCCGTTGCACACGAGGTCTTGCGGGATGCACACGTTGGAGCCGTGGCATAGAAACGGACAGGGTTCCATGCCAAGTTTTAAATAATATTCGCTCTGCTTGCCTTGCATCACTTCGGTGAACACCAGCTTGAACCTGGCGTCGGAAGAGGGGGCCGCGCGCAGCTCCACCAAAATCTTGTTGGCTGCCATGTTGGTCGAATTGATGATGGGCAGCTGGAAAGCCTGATCGTCGCATACGCTCAGAACTGCTTCGTCCGCGTAGCTGTAACCCGCGCTCGGGAGGCGGATCTCGATGCGGTCCGAAGTGCAGTTGCCGGACATTTGCAAGTAATCGAACCACAGAAACAGGTCTTTGTTCGGAGTCACGTAAATCGTCCAGATGCAGTGCACGAAGCGCTCCACGTCCACGTAGTCCGGCTCCATGTACGGAAACACCAGCTCCCCCTGGCTCCTGCTGGGGATCAAGCTGGGCCCGCATAGGGGCCCGTGGAAAAACTCGTACGTCCCTTGGAAAACTTCCATCTTGTTGTGGAAATAGTTGTACTCGACAAACTCGCCTTCGTAGTGCAGCCGCAATTCCAAACTGGCACCGGACGACACAAAAGTGAGTCCTCCGTGCTTGCCCAGGTCGCTCGTGTTGTTGCATAAACAGACCAAGTCCGTAGTGTTGTCAGACGACTCCCGAATCACTATCTTATCTACGGGATCGGCCAAGCACGAGACGCATGCGCGCTTGTTGTAGCCGAACTGGAGGGAGAAAAGCGTGAGGAAAACGCGTTCGAAAGGTGCCGCGTTCGCCTCAAAAGTGTAATGGCACTGTAGCGACTCCTTACGCTTAAAGATGAGGTGATTGAGCGGGG
Source organism: Geophilus truncorum (assembly GCA_034695745.1). Lineage (NCBI taxonomy): Eukaryota > Metazoa > Arthropoda > Chilopoda > Geophilomorpha > Geophilidae > Geophilus > Geophilus truncorum. The sequence goes on along the minus strand of JAQFZP010000079.1, from coordinate 24,629 downwards.
AACTAAACAGACCCGACTGCGAGTAGCTGCTCTGGAACAACTCGTCGCAAGCCGTGTTGGCCACTGGCTGGCCGTACTTGTACGCGTTGTAAAAATCAAACTGAATCCAGAAATCGAGAGACGAGCCGGCGTACGAGCCTGTCGCGCTCTTGAATTGGATCAGCATGGCCGGGCCAGATGACACGAAGTCTTTGCTGTCCTGCACGGGCGCGGCCCACGTGTCGCAGAAAATGGCCACCACCCGCGCTTCGTCGCGCCTTTCCGAGTCGTACACCGACAGCGACTCGGAGCAGTCTCTCGTGGGCGCGATTGCGTGCTTTGGCCTATGCACGCGAAAACTTTTAAAGTACAGACGAATGATCTGGTTTGGCTGTGCCTTGATCAGAAATACGCAGTTTGTGTTGGGCGTGTACCACGTGGCCAACGAGTGGAAGCGACGGTCGTGGTCCGAAAGTTCGTCGCTACTGTCGAAGCTAGTGCTGCACGACCCGTTCACTTTGGTCGCACCGGGGCCCACCCACTTGGGATTGGGCCCCACGTTGAAGTGGAACCCCGTGTTGAGCATGGGTCCTGCCAGAGTGGACACGAACACCACGAGCAGCCGAGTTCCCGTGCCCGTGATCGCGTAGGGAAAGCGTCCGGTGCCGCAGAAGGTGCCGATCACGGGGCTCGTCTCGGTCCATCCGTCGTGGATGCGCAGGTAATCGCCCGGACAGTTGGTGGTGACGGGCCTCATCGGACAGACGATCATGTCGGCGCAGTGTTGGCCATCGATGCTGAGCACTTCGTTCTCCAGATGTGGGTTGATGTACACACTTTGCGTGTGCAAAAAGTAACGGCAGCGAAGATTGCGAGGATAAATGCCGGGATAGCCGGGCGACTGTACGTAGCATGTTCCCAGACGACAATCGTGAAAAATTCGATCGCAGAAAGTGCCACTCACGAGTTTGCCGCGTCGATCCGGGTACAGAATTGGATTGGGTCCATAACGAGCAAATAATTCGAATTGTTGTTCGGCACGGGAAGTGAAAGTCAAATAGGTTTTATCTGAGGGAATAGAAATTCAAAATTAAAAGTCGTTCGTGAAAGAAATTGTATAAATTGGCAGTGTTTGGGAATGAAATTATGAATGTAGTAGACATTTAATGTTTTTTTTTTTTTCTTTTGAAATAAATATTCTTAGAAAATGAGAATTCAAAAAAATTGAAAAAATAAGAGCAGTAACGGCAACACTAAATTTCTACTATTGATATAGTTTTCACTTCCGTAAACAGATTTTACCCGTGAACGATTCGGCAAAAAATACAATGTGAACAAAACTGGTTTCAGAGATATAAGTCTGATCACGGTCGATCTCACCGCAAAAGAAACCGGGTGCATGTCTATTGGAAACGGGACTCGAATCATCGCCGTCGATAATTTGCACGAAACCTTGCGAACAAAACGATGTATTCACTAGACGACCCACTTTAACACGCTGAAACCTAAAAATAAAAAAATAAAAAATAAAATATTTTTAAAAGCAGAACAAATGTTGAAATTTCACATTTAAAAAAACAAAAAAAAAAAGTGGTTTTTAAGTGCTGCACACGACAAAACGATTTGGTGAAGGTTTTCTTATAGCGAGACAAGTCGGTCGCTAAACCCCATCGGGAGTAGTTGGCAAACGCGCAGATTTCAATTTGTAGCGAGCTGCAAAACTTTGAGAGCAATAAAAGCCAAACTATTGGCCGAGCTCGCGAGAAACTCCATTAAGCGGCACCAACTCGTCATAATTGATGGAGTGACGACGAGACCTGTCACGACTCGACACACTTTCATTTGTCCGCATCTATCTCGGGATATTTTTTCCCTTCATCCCGTGCACCGCCATTTTTCCCCCCTTTCTTTATTGCCACAAGACTGCGCATTGCGCGCTCGGTTTCGAATTAGTCGCTACTCGTTGCACTCAGATTTACGAACTCGCGATGAATTATTGCCGCTTCTGGCTACTGTTCTCGGCCGACCAACGCTGATAAATGACCAGCACCTTCGATAGACCAAACTTCATAGTCACACTTCGAAAAGGCGGCTTAGTTAGGCTTCGCTCGATCGATGAAACGCACTCGAAGAGTCCTCTTCTGGATCAATTAGTTTCGAGAGAAATTAAAGACTCTAAAGGGAGGAAGAAACGATCTCGCTCGTGTTTACTTTCACTCAGCGAAATAAGGTTTAAATTTAAGAAGTTTAAATTAAAATTGCCTGGTCTGATACAGTTATTGTTTTTAAAGGGCGTTTTAACATGAGCAAACGAGAACGATTTCGGAATTTAAAGCTTAAGTCTTATCTCTATATCGTTCTTACCGCAAAACGAAACCAAATCGATAGTGAGACTTTGCTCACTTAAAAAAGAAATCGCGGAACTCAAATCTAGAGGGGAAAATAAAACGTATGCCAATAAATTGTAATGCCAATAACGAAATTGAAAAATTGAAATTGAGGTCAACAAGACTGTTTTTTATACTGCATTTCAATACAGCTGGAATTAATTACTTTGCTGAGCAGCAATGAATACTGCCATTACGGTGGAAAAACCTTTTCACTTTAAGATTAATGAATAAAATGTCATTTATAATAAATACTCTGTACCGTATATCAAGAGTTTTCATGATAGTTTTGCTTAACTAATTGTAATTCAAAATAATAATAATAATAATAAATACCTAGATATTCATTATTTATTGAGCATATTACACATGTGGCATTCAGTATCTTGATTTATGAGCTTTTTTTATAATATCTTTTTGACGACTTAATGTAGAATTAGATTCTTAACGCATATTACAGTACTTGTTTTCCAGTGCATTATTTTTAGGCTGCTCAAATGACTAAAAAATAACCCCAATTTTAGATAATTCAAAACCCTTAACTTAAGCTGTTCAGATTTACAGTGTACATATAGTAACTATTTCATTCTTTAATTTTGAGTTGATTCTCGCCTTCAAGTTCAGTTATAACAGCGTCGAATTGCGAATTATACCGTTCTGAACGAATCTTACTATAGAGAATAAAGACTATTCGGCTTGATGTATAGTGGCTTCCATTTTTTTAAGTGAAGAGTTGGCAATATTTCTGCGGTAAAATTGCCAAAACAAAATTTATACTTAGAATTTCAATTTGCAATGCTTAAAGCGTATAAAAGAATATTCAGTCTAGTGGAAATAAAAAATGGCATGTTTTCATTCCACCTCAAAATTTTGTTAGTACAGCATTGTATTTGTATATCTAATAACGCCAACTAACGTAAATGACAGGCTGTGAGACGTAAATTAAATTGGAAAGCTGCGCAGCATACAAATTTAGTTAGAAAATATACGAATATTGATTTCGTCTAAATACTAAATAGTCGAATTCACATAATACATTTACCAAGTGATGAAATTGAAGCAACGCTCGTCACAGGATTTAAAAAAAAAAAAAAAAATCTACTCGAGAGAGAGCAAAATGGTTATCATTTTCAGCACTAGATGGCGTGCAAAAATGAAATAGCAAGTTATGTGATATCATAGACACTTTTTCAGAAGCTGATGAAAATTCAGCATCAGTACTCATCATAAACAAAATGAAAAGGAGCGTGCTGACTGCTGCACTTTTATTGTGCCCAATAAGCATGTGTATCATCCAACATCATATGCTATTTTTATGTAAATGTCTAGAAAGCAACGAAAGGCTGTCTTGAGTGGTGCGTGGAAACCACATTCCTGAAGGAGAGCAAATGGATATTGCTCCTTTTGTTCTATAATATGACACCTAGAATTTAAGTTTTACATACAGTAGTTCAGAATAAAATAAAAAAAAGTGACAAATGCTAAAAAGTATACGTTAAAATAGAATGATAATAATATAATATAAGAGGAATTCTCAATTTTAAAGTTACATGGCTTTGCGATTGCAGTATTTGATAAATAATTTTTACTGCGACGCTTTCACAATTCATTTGACTGCCTTCTCTTTAACTGTAAATATAATAATAAATGGTTCTGTTTAATTTTTGGTTATAAATCACTAGTGGCATTCAATATCTTTGTTTTTGAAAAATCGTTTTTGTTTAAGTCTGTATATACTAAAAACGATTTTCCAAAAACCACAAAAATTCAAAGAACACACCTATTGTTTTAAACGCATCGTGACCAATTTTCAAACTTTTTCCCACATCGCATTAGAAAACTTAAGGTTAAATGTGTAGAAAGCAAATTCTTTACTCTGCCCTTTCATTCTGTCTGAGCCTGACCCTGACAAACAGTTGCCATGCAACAGTAATTAGACAAGACAATCTTGTTTTTGTAAACATTCTTCGTGTTTACACTGGTAATAAATTGTGCACATTTTAAGTAAAAGTTACATGCACTTAAATCCATTAGTTAAAATCACATTCTACACACTAAAAAATATATATATTAGGTTTTTATAATAATCATCAAACAACATGTAATAATATTGTAAAGAAAAAAGTAAAACTACAATTAAATTAATTTTACAAATAAAGTATTAAATGTAAAGATAAAAGATGTATTGCAACATTATTTCATTCATTATGTTCTCTGTTACAAACATCAGTTTTCAATTGCTGAGTGCGATACGCATGGATTTTCTGCCTGAGCTTCTCTGCACAGCCCACATGTAGTGCATTAAACATACCCTTAAATTTTGTTTCAGTGGTGCAAGACATTGCATAAAACAACAGTTCAGCTGTTAATTTCCCTTTACCCTACTTTGTGCACCAACACAGAGCTTCGCATTAATGCGTGTACACAAACACACTTGCATGCGAACCAACTCAGTGATCAGTTGAATGGCAAGTACCTTTACGCTTTGTTTACGTCTTACGAAACAAGATCTAGCATTCACATAGTGTAAAGGTGGTGACAAAAAGCAAAACTGAAGATTGAACCATTGTTCTCATCTTAAGATTCTAGATAAAAGTTAAAAAAAAAAAAAAAAATCTGGTGACAAATTTCAACGTCGAAAAATAATAAATAATAATTAAGGAATGAATGAAGCTGGAAGGAAAGTTTGTTTGTAGTGTTGTTTCAATATATCATCCTTTTATCTAGCCGCAAAACCGTGTTTTCTAATTGGCGTACCCAATCAGAATCATTAGCACTCGTCTTGCAAGATAAGAAGTGTGTTGTTGACTAACCCTAAAATTTTACGAGGAGCCTGTAAGTCGACTGATAAGCTTCAGGATTACTCTTTTCTCGTCTCCTCGTATTTGCCATCAGTTTTCAGCTCGATTAAAAACACTGTCGATGAAGCTTGCCGGCAGAAATCAAATTTCCCAATTAATTTCATTTCGCTGCTTTGGCGCCAGATAGCGCCGAACACTGATTGGCCCAACAAACTGCACGTGATTTCTCTATAGAAACCCATTTTACACGGCGACTGCACCAAACGAACGCCAAAACCTTCCAATATCCAGTCGGCGTTTCCTGGGCGAAAAATATTAAGGAAATGATTGTGCAACTAAGCCTATCTAATCCTCCATAAAGAAATGACCGAATGAATTTCTCATTTTCCAGATTAAAATTTTCCATCTCGTTTTGCACGGGCTCGCGCTGACGTCTTTGCTCTAGCGAGGTCACTTCGATTTTGTGACTTGTTTCAATTAGATGAATCATTTTTCCCCGTATATGCTTTTACCGGCTTTTATCGGCTCACAGCATTTCATCCTCATCTCCTCGCTTTTGATATGCAACTCCTATCTCATCGTCGACGAGGACGAGCGACAGAACAGAAGGCGTGCGCCATCGCCATCTCGTGTCGATAAGAAACTTGGACAATCGATAAGCGAGCGAGAATTTTCCAATTTCCATCGATTATGTTAGCGAGGCGTTTAATTTAATGAAATTGTACCGCAGTTCAGCCCCTTTCACTCTTGTTTTAATCGTTTAATATGTCGGTTTCGCATTTATAGTTTTTTTTACATTGAGAAATATAAAGAAACCTGCTGAACGCATTAATCCAATTCCAACTATTTTTATTATTACGGCCATCAACCTTTAAGGTCTTTAATGCCTTCACGACTTAGTTGCAGTTTCCGCACTTTGAATTTAAATTTTTCGTTTTGCGCCGGTCTCCTATGGCTTAAATACACGAGTATTAGAAATGACTTCCTTTTTAGTGTCAATGTCAACGAGTGTCAATGACCAATGAATTCTTGGTCTGCTTTTAACATGACAATTGGTCTAAAGGTTTTTTTTTTAATGTCTTCTTAAGCTGTTGTTGGTTTCTTAAACATGTCTTTAATTGAAGTTTAATTAAATGGTTTTTAATTTTTGCCTATATAAGATAATTAAAGATTACACTTCTTTACCTCTTTAAATGCTTGCAAAACTAGAAACGAAATACGGTAAATACCGTAAATAAATTAATTAATTAATTAATAAAAATCGCGAGAAATAATCAATTGAGTTTCTCGAAAAAACAATTCAATAACAATTTTAGGCAAAAAAACAAAAGTATTTAACTCGTTAAACTCGAGAATTTCAAATAAAGTCAAGCAAATCTTGTCCATAAAATTGCAGGCTTCACAAATCACGCTTTTTAAGAGAAATTTCTAACTCTTTGGGCTAAAGAGTACAAAAGCACTGGTAAGTAATTAAGTGATTATGTTTAAACACATTCTAGCTAATTACCGGATACCGAAAAACACTAGATGCTTTTAAAAAATGTTTGCTATGTGACCTTTCTCAGGAAATGTACAAGTGAGGTAAAACGTCGTTCTCAATATGCTGACGGGCATTGTCCAAATGTTTAAATACAAGTGACGTTGAGTCAGCATTAGATAAGTAAAACTAGCACAAATGTTTGCTAATCTCAATTTTTTAAATCCTAAAGTAAATATAAAAAGACATTTTGTTTTAAGATGGAGAAAAAATGACATTCAGCACAGTACAATAACATACCGGTATCAGAAAAATATTTTTCACGAAGTTGTACTGACTTTAAGCATTGTTTAAAAAAACTAATTGATTCGAATCTTATTTTTTTTAAACGTTAGCAGTTTCTACTAAGTGACAATGCAATCTATTTTCCCCACAATCAAGTGATGCATTCATGCAATTATCTGTGAGTAAATCAATATGCCTACCCAATCATGCTATGGAAATAGAAAACATTTTCAAAATCAGTTAAGAATTGCATACCGTAACAACAAAATTAAATTTAAAATAATGATAATGATACTGATAATAATAATAATAATGATAATGATTTAAATTCAAATTATCTAAGCTGCATAAGCTACTTATCAATAATTATTCTCTTATTTAATGGTGGTTACTGCATATAAAATGATCAATGATTACATGTTATTCATCATTAAAATATTACTCGAAATGAGACTAATTACGCCAAGCATTCATGCAACTGGTTAAAACAAACAGAAAATATAGGGCGACGATTTCTGCGAATTTTAACATTAGAATCAATGATGATTGCATCCCTGCAGGTTTTCACTTACCCCATTAATGACTAGCTGGAATACTGCTGTGTTTTATTGTATGTTAGTTCTGTAGTAAAAAGAAAGAAAGAAAGAAAGAAAAGGGGGAAAAAGTCCAATCTGATTTCCCATATTTTTTCTGGACTAAACCACTTGCCATTATCTCCCTAAAAACAACCATCATTGTCATCATAATCATCGCATCTGACGTAAAAAGTGAGATCACATAAAGATAAAAAGAAAAGAAAGTTAAAAATAAATAATGCATCCTGTCACTTGTCATTCCTAAAACAATAGAATTTAATTCTGATGACAAAGTACGAAAATCTCCACCTCGTCCATCAAAAAGAGATAATTAGTGGAGATTTTTTACCTTGTTCCGTTGAATGTTGTTATAATTTTATACTAATGTTGCGAAAATCAATGCGAATGTTAACATTAAACATGCAAATGCCACTTTTCTTTTTTTGTTGACAAAACTAATGACATTAAACAATATCGACTGAATTTTTTAGATACTAAATTAGAAATGTGCATATTAAATGAGTAAAAAATTTACGCCATTTAAGTTTTCTATTCTTTTTCACCGACATCTAATGACTTTCGGAAACTAATATCAAACATTAGTACCGTAGTGGTTGTTCAAACACTGTTGAACATCTCTCAATAATAGAACACCGTCAACTTTTATAGCACTTAACGTTTGCTACAAAGTAATATAATACGAATTCTGGTATGTGAGGGCTAGAAAGTAATAGAAAATAAACGAGGACAAAACTTGAAATTCTTGTCTCGTATCGACAGGAAGACTACAAAAAAGTGAAGAAAAATGCCCAAACTCGGATTAATGATTGCTGTAACTTAAGGCGATGAGAGGGAAACTTGACATACCCTATATACTTCGGCACTGAAAGCAGCGTCAGCAAAAGTTGCAAGTGACCAATTGCTCCCTGATGTAACATTTGTGCAATAACGTCACTAATTCTCAAAAAAACCAGTCAAACAAAGAGACAGAAACGCTTTTTCATTGCAATTCCTCCAACTTTTACACTGATTTGCTGCTTCTTATCTATTCCTATTCAAAAATAAAAAATAAAAAAATTATCGCGCGTTGCAGTGAAGTCAACATTGTGTTACATAGCAGTCAAATCACTTGTTTACATTCTTCCAAGGTAAAACTCGACTTAATTTGATAACTGCTCACCTAAACTAAGCAAACACTAATTAATATTCATCTTCACGTAATAACATATACGTTACCGGTAGTTTAAACTCTCATTAATTTGGTAATGTTTAATGTCTATTTATACGTTATGCCACGATGCGCAATTTACCGTTGCAAAAAAATCATAAATAATTTTGTTTAAAAAAAAGTGAGCATCTGGTGTGTTTCAAACACCTCTTAGAAATCCTGGCAACAGACTGAATAAAGCATCACATCAGATTTTGAATTTTTGATGCAAAATTTCACAGATAAAAAAACCCTGTGTGAAATATTGAACTTCAGTTTATTTATTACTTACCTCACGTATGTTTTCATCTCAACACCATTGCATAAACGCTGAAGATAAAATCCGATCCGAAAAAGCACGAAACCAATTTCGGATCGGATTAGACTGAAAACATCCGACCCCAAACGCCATTCGGATCGAATAGAATTGGATAAAAAGCAATCCGCAAGACTGCGAGTCGCTTTTTTATCCACACCGAACTAAACCGCATTTATCCGATATTGGAATACATGAAGTTCAATTCAGTTTATTTGTACAAGTGTACAGTAATATATTAGTGTATACTTGTCTCTTATCGTATATTTAGTGAAATTTGTTTGAGAATTCAAACAAACTGCACTGCAACGAAAATATAAACATTCGTAAACTCGTGTTTACCCTTTCAAAGAAAATAAAAAGGGTAAACACTGAGCTTAAACCTACCTTTTCAATAAAACATAATTACTTATTACGTAGGCGATGCTAGTAGTTGATCATCAAAAAGAAATCTGATTTCAGATCAGTTTCGAATATTACAACTGCAGATTGGATCAGTTCAATTTCTTTTATCCGATCGAAAATGTCGGTTCGTTTCTTTTTTCTCATGTCAGATGCGATCACAACCATAGTAAATGCATTACGTACCTGATAGATATTATCCAATCATTGCGATGAGCTCCCAAGTCGAATTTATACAGGCAATAAATGGGTTGGTTTCGATTCTGAGACGTCACCAATGGCGTGGACACCTCCTCGTTCAAATCGACCGTCACGTTACATCGACCCACTGTGGGAAAGAGAACAAATCAGCCATTACGGTTACAGTGCTCACAATTTATCAAATTCGCGACGATTGTATGAAAAAGTGTCAAATTTACGATTTGCCAAACATTTCCTCCGACTGGAAATTTTCTTCGAGATCGATGAAATAAATCGGTAGAATTTATCAAAAATAAAGGCAAGCCAAGAAAAAAGACGGCCATCAATAATCGACTAACGAGCACCGATTTTGGAAAATCGAAACGGACAAGCCGTGAAAAGTAAATAGTATGTCTCGTTTACGAGAACAAATCCCTCTAAGATGGATGATGCCATATAACGGAGGAAGAAAAAAGATAAATAATGGAAAAGAGCAATTGCTGCAATTGATATCAATGAACTGATGCCCTTGGGATACTAAACCGAACCTGATGTGAATCGGATTGCAAAATACTTTTACTAACACGACCCCATCGGCCTGCGATCGACGTGCCCAGCCTCTTCCATGTTTATCGACTATTCGGATGACAGTTGCACACATGACTTTTCAATCTTAACCCCTTGACTATCTGCACCAATCACTCGCAGTGTGTAAATTTGTCCGATATTTCTCTCGTTTTATCAGGGAGGCAAAAGTTTGTCGTTTCAATCGATCATGAAAGTAACAACCGATGCAACACCTAACGAGCCATGTGCTGCACGCTTTAAAAAAAAAAAAAAACCTTTAAAAATCGTTCGTGATCCGCACATCAAAATTCAAAATTCTTTCTAACATTTCGATTATTCACAGAGATCAAACCTAAAATTTCTTTCCCAGCATTTCTAACAAATAAATCGTATTTTTAGTGTATTTTGTACTGGTCTAAAGAGTCACTTTTCAGAAGCGACTGTGGTCATTGAATTACTTGTTTTCCACAGGAACTTCAGGTAATAAGGTCAGAGGCCATTCCATCCCATTTTTCTCGCAACTCCCGGTAGACTGCATGTTAGGAAACTACCTTTTGGGCTTAGAGAGCACGACACCAAATAGAGACGAATTTAGCAAAGGAAACGTGAATCGTATCGTAAACCAAGTGCAATTTGCCAATTTCTCTACTGTTCTTTCTACCAATGCACTTCTTACTACACTCTTTACGGGTCCGAAAAGCGATTCGCGCTGATTGGATGGGAGTGCAGCAAACAATGAGAACTACTTGTGAGCTTGCAAAAATCTTTCTGCCAGGCAGCCACGTGCAATGTTCATCCAAACGAGGAAATTGATAAGTGATTTTATGCTTCGATTGCTCTCTGAGACGAATCGACATTTATCTTCGATTTTGGAAATTTGATGCATGAATAGTTAAAAAAACTGAAAATAAATTAGCTCCAACTAGCAACTAGCAACTTTCTTTTTTTGCGTAGGACTAAAATTCAATCCTTAAACTATTGCAGGCGATATTTCCGCAAAATATTCCTTCTTTTTTTTTTTTTTTTTTACACAACAGCCACAACGCAATACAGTTTACTCTTTCCCGAATGCATTTTTTATCTTCGCTGTTTCACTCGTTTTTCTCTTAAAAATAAGTATCGGTTTTCCAGGGAAAGGCAAGGGTCTGGTTTCAGGCTAAAGGTCAAGTCGGATAAAAGGCAAAAAGAAGGGAAGGTGAAGGACTTGCAGTGAAAAGAAAAAAAAAATGAAAAAAAGAAAAGAGGGAAAAATAAATGCAGTTAGGAATCGTTGATGGAAGCGGAGTGCCACTTTCAGGATCTTTGTCTCGGCTCGACATTTTTTCCTTTTCCATTCCAAACTATGCTTTTCCCAAGTGCACCGCATAAAAACCTAATACCGTTACAATCCAGAATGAAGGCGTGACCGCTATTTTCTTCCCATTCTAGCTTACTCTATCCTATCCTTATTTTTATCGCTGTTTTAAGAGCTACCTCGTGAAGAAAATGTTTCCTAACTACGAAAAGAAAAAAAAATTGTTTTGATCAATTCACTTACGGTGCTTTTCATCCTACATAAAGTCAGATCAAAATAAATATAAAAAACAAAACAAAAGCCCATACTTTTCCATTATTTTCCCCTCGGTAAATAAAAGAAGAAACGTCGGCTTGTTATTTTCATATTTCATTTCATCGGTTCCCAGATTTCCTTCCGATGCTTATGCATTAAGCATGGAAAATGTTTAAAGTGTCTTGTGTTAAAGTTACACTTTTTGTAGTAATACCTTGTTTTGAATAACAGTTCTAGTAATTTGTTTTTGATGTTAGGCACGTTACAGAAACTAAATCCCAGAATTTTTAATGTTAAGTTTCATTTCATCTTGCCATCTTTCGCTTTAAATCTGCGTACCGTACGTCTGTAAACCTAGGATTCACAATTTCCTGAAAACATAGCAACAACTTTCATCATTTATTGAATAGTGAAGAGTGTCACGATTGACATGTGAGGCAGGTAAGTCCAACTGCACTACTATCCAAAACTATGTGACATGAAAATCCAATCACTGTTTCACCCTAGCGTAGCAGCGCCCCCAAGTGACTACTTTTACACAGGCATCATTTTCAATGAATAAAACAATAACAAAATGTTTATAGCATGCTCCTTTTATGTTTTTATTTTTTTGATGAAGCGGGCTTATTTTTTTTTCAACACACCTGCATTCCAATCAATAAAAAAGCACCAGCGACATTTTCAAATAAACTGAGTAATTTAGTTTATAAATCATCAAATAATAATTATTAATGCTTAATATTAAAAAATTTAAACTTCTATTAATATTTGTGACAAAGGAAAGTAATTGCAATAGACCGCTGGCTAGTCTTCAACGACCTGCTTTTAGTTGTAGCAGTAGGAAATGAAGAATTGTAGAGAAATTGATCATTACATTTCGCATCCCACAGCCATGCCTTGACCGATTACTGTCAAGCCACACACTGAAAAATATCCTATACTGTGAATCACACTTCCAACCAAACTGTGTGTGTTAAAGGCCAAGTTATATATGAACCCATAATATAATAAAATAAAATTTTGAGTTTAAAGTGATAGCCTTACAAGTTAGTTATATTAACATCGTAACAAACATAAATTGATGAAAACTATCTGAATGTGAAATATTTAATTAGTTACGATGGAAGTTGAAACATCTAATGAACGAAACCACTAACGTCACAATGCACCTTCTGATAGATGGAAAAAATAAAAAAAATTAAATTAAATTTTATATAGCTCAGTTTTGTACTTCGTTGCATGCCTTGTATTTTTAGGCTGTTTAGAGTACAAATACGAACTACATTTACGTATTCTATTTCTATTAGCTTCTGTTTAAGGAAAGCTACGTTTTAACGGATAACTATTCTCAAATTTAATTATTTACTTATCACTTTGCTGTATGCAAATGCTAAGCAATGATTGATTCCAATTAAATGAATGTAAGAAATCATAGATTCTAATTAAAACCAAGTTTACTCTGAAACGTATTTTGTTTCACATCAGTCTGGCAGTAAGAAAAAACAAACTTAAATTTCAATATCATTAAAATTAAAAACCTAAAAAACAAGGAAAATAAACCCGAATTCTTTTTTCTGTTTTTCTTGTGGCCTCGTAAAATGTCCCTGTAGGTATTTCTTTCTTGGTTTCCCATTACCTCAATGCAATTTCTAAAGCTTCTTAAGAGCGAGTTAATTCAAGGAAAAAATAACATTAAAGCTCTCAAAATTAAGAAGCAAATTAAAATAAACAAACAGCAAAAGCACTATCAAATATCAACGCCATCCAGAGGCACAAATTTCAATGTAAGATTACCAATTTAAAACGAGTATGAAACCCTGATACACTTTTTAATTGTTGTTGTTTATTTAAAAGTATGAAAGCATTATTATTCCACCATCTCTTATTGTGTATTTTCTTGGTTACCGGTACTACTAATGCTATTAGAATAAGAGTAAACACTTTATGTCTTGTGGCTAATATTTCTATTAAAATAAATTATGTAAAGAATTTTAAATTTTAATTTATTTTATTAACTCGAAAGTAAAATATGAAACTCTCTTCTAAAAATACAAATATACAAACACACAGCGTATAGAAACGTATTTGTAAACAAGTAAAACGATCCACAATATAAGGCAAGAATTTGCAATTGGCGCTCGCAATTCCCACGAGTCTTTTTCCAACATGGCTTCCACTCAAGTCAACAAAAGCCCTGAACGACTCGCACACGCCAGTCACGATCCCCACTCAATTTAATATACTGCGATAACCAGAAAAGATGGAATGCACGTTTTGAATATTTTAATCGTTGATTTTTTTTATTCACTAACTCACGTCTACATCCCATCCCTTTTCCGCAATGTATAATGTTTTGAGTGAAAACTGCTTTTAACATCCCGCATAAATCACGTGGCAAATGATAGATAACCCGAAGCACGATAAGTGAACAAAAGAATTTTTTGCCGACTTAATCCGTCATTTGCCCTGTTTAATGCCCTATCATTTTGAAGGTTGGGCTCTGAATTTTCTCCCCACCCACTGAGGATCGTCGTAAAACTAGAAAAGAGCTCACCAAACTGCATTTCGCTTTACCTCGCGACACGACGCAATCGACACAAAAAAGAGAAAAAAGATAGAAAGAAAAAGCTCCGCAATTCTTAACGAGGAAGACACTATTCAAAATGCAAAGTGGATGCCGGATTCGACCGGGGAAAAAATAAAAAATGAAAAAAATTGGGAGGAGCTATTTATTTGCAAATTTCTAAATATAATTCCGCCCAATAAATAAATAAATGAATTCCCCAAATACATATTTAAAATTTTACAAAAAAAAAAAAAAAAAAAAAATTAACATAGAAAATAAACTTAGAAAAAAAAGTCGATGGAAACACAAAATGAGTGATGTAATTGGCTTAGCTGTTCAAATGTTGACATTGCACAAGCAGCAAAACGAACAAAGAGTTGAACGCGTTAAAAAGGAAACAAGGAGCACGAGAAAAATACAAGAACAGAGAGCCGGACGTGACTTACCACTTTGGCCAGACGCAGCAGTGGCTGAGGACACCAGACAGAGGAATAGGAAACGGAGAGTCGCTGTTGGCAGGAGACGCCTCTTGCTCCTCGCTCGCAAACTCGTGACTCCACCTCCTCCTCCTTCTGGCTCCATGGCTGATGGTGGCATCAGCAAACCTAAACACACGACGCGATGCACCGACCCCTGTTATCCATCTCGGTTGGAACATCACAAGCGGCGCGTGCACCAGTTCTAATCCATATGAACCGAGGCCAATATGGATGAAGCGAGTTGGAGAAACGACAAGACGCGAACTCGCACCGATCACAGACAACAGCGACAGCATCAGCAGCGACTAGGACGCCGCTCGGTGCTGAATTGCGCACGGAGCGCAATGGAACGAAGGATGGAAGGAATTTTCTGCTAAAATCGATAGCGGGTCGGTTCCAGTCTCACAAGCCCAAACGACGGGGTACTAGCGCAGGTTTTGCTCACTTTTCTTCTTTTTCTTGCACATTTCTTCAAAGTTGGAAGGGATTTTGCCAGCCGAGTCTCGCTCTCATATTTAGGCCTCGCAGATCAATAGCGATGCCCTGCAAGAATACATCGTAAATTTTCTTTTAATACACGACCATGTTTTCCTCTTCAGTGACACATTTGTAGCGAAAAATGTATTAATATTAACCTGCTATCGTATATTTGATATTTCGAGATGGGAAAGTATTAAATTCTAATGAAGTTCAACTTTTTATTCCCCAGGATACATCTCATTCTTGCCGGACAAGGTTCGTTATTATTTACAAACTAATTCTAAGTGTCGATGTGTTTTTATAATTTATTTATTTATTTTATTTATCTGCACGTCCATTAAAATGATTGAAAAAAAATAGTGAAATACAGTATCATCGAATATCGATCAATCTTTAAAACTCAATGTAATTTCATTTATAAAATTGAAATTCTTATACTTTTATATTTTCCCATTTAAAAAAAAAGAATGAAATTATTTTTACATTAATTAGCTGCAATAAATGATTTTAATTTTTAAAAAGTTGAGCGGAAAAGCCAAAGGGGAAAGCATTTAACTTATGTGGTAATAAAATTTCAAATCAAATAATTTTTATAATAATAATTTCCTTTGAAAAATTCTTATTTTTTTATAGTACATTAATTTAAAATCAATAACATGAAAAAAATACAATTGTCTGGTCATTAATTAATTTTCAACAGTGAAATTGAAATGAACTCAAGTGACGACTGTTAAAAAAAATTCAATTTCATTGTAAGAAAAGAAATGAAATGAAATAAAGGAAGAAAGAAAAAAAAAAGGAAAAAAATAATTTAAGATGAAATGAATTTTTTCTTAAAAGAATAATTTTTTCCTAACATAGTGATGAAAACATATTACAAATGAAAAAAAAAATGTTGTAGCATTATGTCTGGGGTTGAGGGTAGGTCATGCACTTCACAAATAAGGATTTTCCGATGATGCGCACACCAAACTTAATGAAGCTGTCCATCAACGACAAATCTGTTCTCGTTTAATGTGCAAATTGTAAAGTGAAATTACATCTCGACCAGATTCGACCTGTTTTATTAATCATCATCTTAACAATGTTGATAGCTGTTTAATTCCAAAGATGCTCTCAACTGGTGCTTTAGAAGAAATAAACAAAGCAAAACAACGCATTTGCTAGGGATCGAGAAAATAATGTTAAGCGTTGCTTCAATTTATTTTATATTAACGAAAAGTTAGTATTTCGTTGTAAACTTTGTTTTGGCTTGATAATGCGCAATGTTTTCTTGTTTACAGTAGTGCAGCTGTGTAAATAAAGAAGAAGCTTAAAATATGAAGCATAAAGCCATAAAATGTAAAATTCATAATTTGTTATTAAAAATTCATTTCTAGTTTCTGGTTTGCGAATAATGTTAAAAAAAGATAATAATATGCAAGTATTACAATAATTGCTATTCATAAATGAGAATTTATGTGAGGACTCGAAGCCAGACAAAAATTTCTACGCGTCCCTATTAAGATTAAAAACATTTCCAAACCTATTTGTCAAACAGGCTGTTAATTTGCTGCTTTGCTGCACAATTACAAATATTATTTACAAAATGGAGAAGTCTACCCTTAGAATTTTGTTTTTCTCTCGTTTTTCATCATTATTCTCGACATCTCTTTAAAGGATCAAACGAGATTGTTTTTAGCGTAGAAGCAAAATATTGTGATAAACTGACTAACAAAACTTTCTGCAGCTTTAATAATACGCTGCGAGTAAATGCGAGCAAATGGCATAAATTACGCCACAAATAATTAAAATAAAAATGATATAAAAAAAATAACAAAAGGAAACATAAAACTGCCTCTAGTTAAGAACCTAAACAACTAAAAACAACAGATTGTTACACCATATTAAAGCCACCACTATAGAGAACAATGGCTCTCTTTCTTTCGCCCATGGCAACGTTGACATGCGCAGTGCTGCGCAACTAAAACAGGAGATAATAGTCAACAATAGTTATTTGTTGACAGTAAACAGTATAAAATTTTAAATTCAAAAGACGATGCGGTTTTAATTTACACACCTATAAGTCACACGAAATGCGACAAAAGACAAAACTAAAGCAAATAAATGTCTTGCGCAATTTGAGTGACAACCTAACAGAAATTATTTGCATTTGCAATCTTCTCTAGCCCCAAAGCACTCCCCTTCATCCTACTATGTAATGTGCACGGTAATGTGTGAAAACAACTTATTGACACTGCAGTGTAGTTTCTACAGTAAGCCATTTCCACTATAAAACATTCGTCATGTATTTTGTTTTAACTAAGTTAACTGAATAAACCTCATATAACCAATTGTATATTGTACGTCTTTAAATGGCCTAGTAATAGACAAACTGAGCGTTTATAACACATTATTATATATGTGCACCTTTCCTTCTCCACAAAATAGGCAGTGCACAAAAGTGAGTCATTTTGCATTTTGTCATTAACCGTATGAGAAGAAGTGTAGTAATAATTAGCAAATTGAAGGACTTAAACATCAATTTATTTTTGTCATAAGATTGCTGAAATAACACATTAAATTCTGAATTTTAGCTTACGCGCACTTACAATGCGATTTATAGCCATGTGAAGTTGACAGACAATCATTACTTCTTGATATTTAGATCTGATATCGTAAAATTTATATCATCTCTGCCAGTTCAGATTCATTACGTCATTACCCCAATACCATTCAATAATGTCATAAATAAAATTCAAAAGGGTCTTGATAAATCAACTGCAAAAATAATATTTCAAAACCTGGATCATTAGAAACAATAGTAGTAATTTTCGTAATGTTAAGTATCCGTGAAAGTAGTCACAATATATTTTATAACAAGATTGTACATTTGCGCAAACCCACTACTAAACCAAATATAATTTTAAAGTTTAATCAAGTTATTAAACTTTGATGCAGCGCGTTTAACTCGCCGTAATTAGGTTTACATCTTTATGCTTTTGACTAAGATCAAAGGACAGTAACTACTCGTAATCATCTTTAGCTAAGCTGCATTAAATATTCATACAATTAGCTAAACCAATCCTCACCACAGCACAGTTGTAACTTTACACGCAATTATTCAATCAAAGATAACTCTCTCTTTTAAGATATTCAATTAAATAAAGGTACAAAGACAGTAATTATGCCAATGTCTCATGACTCTTATCTAAAACGCAATTTTTCCACGTGTTAAAGAAGAAAAGGATGTTTAAGAGAATCAAAGAAATAATAATTAGCGCTGTGCAAAGTTCAAAGGTGGAATTAATTTATTCCGAGGCAGTTAAAGAATGTAAAGTCGATATTAAAATTTTTAAATAAGTGAGAGCGTTTTTTTAAAGATTCAATTCACGAAGAAACAAAGAGAAAAAGGAGAAACTCTTCTTTTGGTCTGTTTTTAATTACACGCGAATCTCATCATTGTGGTATAATTAAGCAGTCGCATGCTCAACTCAAAAATGGACAATTATTTTCCGCTCTGTTTACTGCCAATCGAACATGAATTAAGTATTTCACGGTATGTTAATGTATTGTGTAAAATATCTCACAGAAGAATGCAAATAAAATCTTATATAAAAACTTTTAACCCGAATTTCCGGATAAAACAGATGTTGTAAATCAAAGCCACAGTTATTTCTTTAGTTCAGCTTTAAGTCATATTCGTAACTCAAGCTGGTGTTTTTATGTACAAACTTAGAAAATGGGTGACGATATTGATGTGTACTGTTGGGTCCCTCGAACACAGACGCTTCCTTTTCCTTTCAGGTGATCCGGAAAAAAGTAGTCAAGTTTTTGTATCCGATGAAGCATTGCCTTTGTATCGACCCAACGTATCCAGTTGCCTAACGACAAACACTAAAGAGGAAGTGGAAATAAGAAGTACGCCCTCTTTTACTCCGATGGCACAAGTAGAATAAGATACAGGTAGGTTTCCAACTCACTCCAGGGAATTTAGCCATAAAAGGTAAGGAAAGAAAAAAAAAATGTCAACATCATCTTTAGTAAACTCTAGAGAGCTGAAAGAGAGAAGAAAAAAAAGGAAAGGAAGGAAAAAAGAGACCATGTTTCTATATCCCTTCTCTCACATGCTGTAAAAGGCAAGTCGGTATGTTGGTAAACAGAGCGTGATATAAATTAATGAACGACTTTAAAAGAAGAAGAAGAAGAAAAAAAAAGAAAAAATATTCGTGGAAGTCAAAGTTAATTTGAGGCACGCCACTTAACAACAAGTCGACTTCTCTCTCTTATCCATGCTCCTCCTCAACATTTAAACGGTTTTTATTTTCACTGAGTCGGAATCTGAAAGTAACGACACTTGCGGCAACAGTTTAGGAATGTTCTTCTTCTCCTTCTTCAGTTTCCCATTGCAAGTTAATGAGGAAATAGCTCGTCCATGTTGCCACTGTATTGTGGCATTGTAAATTGGCAAACGGCTTTTCTTTCCGCACAAATTGGTTCAATTGTATTATTAACGTTAAACGTCCTATCGAGCCACGGTAATAATAGCAGACGGACTACAAATGCTAGAAATATTTCCTCAGTGAAATATTTATATTGTGAAATATTTACTTTAACTCTTATTTACTTTAACGTAGAAATTTGCTCAGAGTTCAATATAAAATTTCTATATAGCAGAATTTACTCAACGAAATTACCCAAAATTCGATTCAGATCTACTTTTCAAATGCACCTAATGCCTCAATAAAAAAAAAGTAGAAAATAATAAAATTTACAACTCTAGTTTTCACATTAACTTATCAAACAGAGCAGCGAAAGCCCTTAAGGAATTAAGTTAAAGCCCGGTTCATAATCCCAGCCAATATTGCAAAAATTTTAATAATCTCCTTTTTCCAAAAGTTAAACGACTCGCCTGAAAACCGGTCAATAAAACTCACTTAAAAACTCTTTTACCTATGCTATGCTACATTTCAATCTTTATTCGCCGCTTTTCAATTTCCACGTGACGACATAATAAAATATATTCCGAGGAAATAAAAACATAGTCTGTGAAAACAGAGTGACAAAAAAAAAAGACTAAGGACAAAATCTCTTACTAATAACTTCCTAATAACAAAATAAAAAGAGATGGGATTTAATGGCGCAGCGCAGCGACGTCTTAATAACGGGAAGGGAATCAAAAGAAGAAGAGGAGGAGGAGTTGCGACTTGCGAAAAGGGGACGAATTCATCGGGGACTTGTAAGAAAGCGATCGTATATGACGCAGACACAGGTATAAAGGCATCAGGTTGGGTTGAGTTTTTATTCCCAGAGGTGCCTGGGAGCCACCATTCGGATCATGTGCAAGCCAGACTCCCTCCCCCACATATACTCTCCCTTCCTTTCCGTTACCAGGCAAAATATCATTGGCGCTCCCTTCGGGGCCGTAAGTGAAGCTCAGAGTTGCTGATTCACCAAAAGCAAGTCTAGTGAAATGTGCACCCCGACCACCAACCGACACGTTTTGCCACTGGTAACCAAGGCACGCAGCGCTAATAAAGCTGGGTCCGTAAGTCAAAAATAAAAAAATCAAATATATATATATACCGTATACTGTATATAAAGTTAAATTACTTGTACGTATTTATTTCCATTTGTATTCCATACTTTAATTCAATGTTTAAGATTTGGAGAATGGCATAATGTGAAATAAATTTCTTGGAATAGTATGTGGAATATTTTAAGCGTAAAAAGCATAGATACGTGTGCATATCCCGTGATCCTCTTTGAGTTCCATCAGTTATTTAGGACTTGTAATCGGTTTAAAAGTTATAACAAAATTCAAATTCTTTTTAAAAACATGTATAGGAAAGAAGTAATAAGCCCAAAAACTGAATTGCAGCATCTTGCAACTTATTTTGATTAAGTTTGTTGTACTTTCCTTTAAACTTTGCTCACTCTATTGCAGAATCTTGGAAGTGAACATTGCTACTAACGTACTCTTTATTCCCGAGCGAAATTAAAAATTGTTATTAAAATAGGAATGATTTGTAACTTGAAACACAATATAAGTATTAAGAAATTTAATTTGGAACCTTTTTTTTTTTTAAATAAAAATCTAAATTTGGCTAATTCTTACACATTAATTTAAAATTAATTTGTGATTTTGTAAATTTTTTATCTTGTGCGATCTATGTTTAGAATATTTTTTTAATTTACAATGTATACCGCTTAATCCTTCCAATACCATCTGTGACAGATGTCACAGCTGCAGTTGCAAATACAATTTATCTTTTTTTGAAAAATTTGAAAAAATAAATCGAAAACTTTATATCAGTTCAAAGAATAAGCTTATACAGTAGCAGTGTGTGTTAAAAAAATTTCCTAATTATCAGAAAGTTCTTTCCACTGTAAAGCGATTTTATCATTTTGCAGGAACATATTTCTGCCGTTTTCACTGCAACACACTTTTACCGTTTCGCTGCAAAACAGTTCAACTACCATAGTGAAGGAAATTAAGCCGTGCGATTTCTGATTTACAATTCCACAAACGAAGTTACCTCACCCCAGATCCATTTAACCTCTTAAACGAGAAGCACAATCTAAATTCTTTCACCCACCGAGAAAGAGCATACATCTCTTATTCCTACACACAAATTCCATATTAATGCAAAAGCTGCCAGTGCAATCATTGCGAATCTGTAGAGTGCAATACTAAATCATCTTAATGGTTAATTTTTAACGTTGTGTGTGTGTAAACACTGTAAAAAAAATCAATGATTTGATAGGTCAAATGCGAAAGGGATTTACGGTTAAGTCATCAAACAATTGATCACAATGGCTTAACGAACCGGAACCGAATTGTGTACGTGTACATACTTAAAAGATGAAATTTAGAAAAATATCTTGTCATCGAATCGATGAGATTTAAGCGCGCGAGTCGCAATAAATTGGCCAGGAGGAGATGTGAGCGTGTTTTCTATAGCGCAGATGAAACTCCCTCGTTACCATCGATCAAAAGACGCGAGAACAATTTGGACACGAGTTGCCTTATTGCATTCAGGCTTCACTAATTTCCGACAGAAAATGATTATTTTGTCACTTGGGAAGGCGCCATCGTCTCTTGTTTACCTTACACCATGGTGGTTCGAGTGCCAAATAAGAATGCAATGCATTCCTTCTGATCGACGACACAAACAAATGGAAACACCCGAAGAATACAAAAAATGAAACTTTATGACATAGCTGTGTGTACATAATACTCGCTTACAGACTATATAAACTTCCATCAAATTTGACAAACCTTTCTGCAGATAAACAGACAGATGGTTTGCGCAGCGTCGGAAGTTTAAATCGAAATTGCGCACGATGCTCATTAAATAAAGCAGTAATAAATAACAAATTTTCAATCCAATAACCAAAAGTTGCTGCAATGTTATTCCAAAGTTGTTAAAAACATTACCGTACAAGTATTTCAACGTTTATTGTCGAGCAATCAGTTATTGCTGGTTCCACCGTTAATACCACAAATGCGCTCACTGTCAATATTAACCAATGCTAGAACTACAGTATACTAGTCTGTGCACTTGCAATTGAAATAACTGCTGATAACATAAATATTTATTCTCAACTTTCTTTATGCACTCTGAAACTTTTATTACAACATCCATTCACTCAGATATATACTTCTATTTGCAGTTATTTACAACCACTTTCCCACATTTCTGCTTGATTTACCACAACAATAGATGTACTAATGGAACTTTGTTCCCATAAATAAATAAACAAATATTATTTAGTATGCATTTACAAACAATTAATAAATGATACATGTATAAATAAATAAATTTTCTTCTTTTATCGAAATAAAAGAGAGATTCGACATTCAATTTTTGTGTGTTCGCATCAGGGATCACAAGTCACATAAAAGAATTACGAAAGATTTACAGCAAGTAAGAGTGTGTCAGCACTCACGTGCCCATATGACCTTATGACCCTTTCCCCCTGTTGATGACGTTTATATAGTTTAACATCACTTCCGGTTCTGTACATATACCCTCGTGTTCTCGGCCAATAAAATTAGTCTTTTACACATCTTACCCACGCGTATGATTTATCAGTCTCACATGGCGCAGTCGACCAAAGAACCTAGAAATCAACGAAATCTTGCCTAAATCTTCGCCATCCACGCTTCCACTTACTTCCAACATCGTGAATGATCAACGAAATCGCCGAATTTTTTAAGACACAGACCAGAATCCGGCGATCTAAGCAGAAACTTCACGTCAAAAGGGCTAAGTAGAACACGTGTTTGTCTTTGAATTTTTGTAATTTCTTCGCTAGCCTTAAGACCATTATGACTACGACACTCGAATCAGAATTGAGCAACGAAATTGGATTAAACAAGAAGAACGAATTGATTGCAGAATTAAAAATAAGAAATCTGGACCCCAGCGGAAATAAAGCCGATCTGATCGAAAGATTGCGACTTGACAACGTGCAACGCAACGAAGACGAAACAATGGAAGAAGTTCGCACAGCACGCGCCGCATTCTCAGCATCGATCGACGACAATCAGACCTCATCTATGACCTACAATCAAACCGCAACTATGCAACCATTCGATTTTAACACTTTTTTCCTCCAATTCGCTCAACTTCAACTAGCAGCAGACCAACGCCGATACGACGAAGAACGACGTCGCCGAGAGATTGACGACGAACGACGACGCGAAGAAAACGATCGCCGACGAGAAGAAGACGCACGCCGCCGCGAGGAAGACAACCAGCGATGGCTGCAGCTCTTCGAATCACAGAAAACAAACAATGCCGCAACACCTTCAATCCAAATGCATTCAACAATCGATACAATTAAGACTATTCCCATTTTTAGCGGTACGAGAAAAGAAAACGTTACAAAATGGATCTCCGACATCGAACGAATCGGACGTTTGGCTAACTGGAGCAAAGACCTTCACATAATGAATGCAGGACAACGACTAGAAGGGGCAGCGAAAGACTGGAATAAAGCGTTTGGACACGATCTCAAAGACTGGGAATCGTGGAAAAATCAACTAATCGATAAATTCAAATCAACATTATTATTAAATGAATTTTTTACGTTACAGAACGAACGAAAACTCCGCGACGACGAATCTGTCACCCAATACGTCTACGCAAAATTCTCCATTTTCAAGCGCGCATCAATACCACTTCCCTTAGACGAACAAATCGCACTGATCGTCGACGGAATCGCCGATGACACATTTGCTTTTGCCATGAAGAACCCAAAACCGACAACGATCGAAGAAGTATTACAGCGCGCCAAAGAAATCGACGAACGACGCAAGACGAAGCAAGAAACGACCAAAGACAAGAAGAAATTCGAGAAGAAACCTGACAACTCCGACGGACACGAAAAA